>JAQQSU010008763.1:0-12863 GCA_028627135.1 Pseudochirops cupreus
AAAAAAAAAGAAAAGGCATAGGAGGGGTGGTTTCACTGCATTTTGTCTGACATAGATCTGTGGCTTTTAGCCACAACAAACTTAACTAGATTCAATAGTGTGATACGATAGCCAGAAAAAAATTAATGAAATCATGACCTACATAAAGAGAGGCAGAGTTTCCAAGAGTATAGAGGTGTGTGTGTGTGTGTGTGTGTGTGTATGTGTGTGAGTGTGTGTGTGTGTGTGTGTGTATGTATGTATGTGTGTGTGTGTGGTGTGGTGTTGTTAGCCTCCCTGTACTCTGTTCTGGTCAGACCACTCCTGGAGAATTATGTTCAGTTCTGGCCACCACATTTTTTAGGAAAGATATTGATCATCAAGAAAATGTACAGAGGAGGGCAACCAGAAAAGTGAAGAGCCTTGAGTCTATTTCAAATAAGGGAAGAGTAGAGAAGGAACCCAGGGTACATGACAATGACCTGTAAGTACTAAAGTTGACACATAGAAGGGGGATTAACCCCACTGGGCAAAGCTAGAAGCAATGGGTACAAGCTGCAAAGAAGGAAATTTAAGCTTGTTGTCAGAAAAATGCCCTAATAATTAGAGCTATTCAAAGATGGAATGGGTTAATTTGGGAGGTAATGGGTTCTCTACACACACACACACACACACACACACACACACACACACACACACACACACGCGCACGCGCGCGCGCGCGCACGCACACATACACACAAACACACCAGATCTTCAAGCAAAGGCAGGATGATCATTTGTCAGGATTCTTTTTCTGATATAGGTTGGACTAGATGGTCACTGAGATCTTTTCCAATATTTATTGTTCTCTTGTTCAGTCATGATTGACTCTTTGTGATCCCATTTGGGGTTTTCTTGACAATAATATTGGAGTGATTAGCCTTCTCCAGCTCATTTTACAGATGAGGAAACTGAGGCAAATAAGGTTAAGTGACTTGCCCAGGGTCACATAGCTAATAAGTGTTTGAGGCTGGATTTGAACTCAGAAAGATGAGTCTTCCTGACTCCAAGTTTGGCACTCTATCCACTGTGCCACCTAGACGGCAATATTAGAGATCATGTAGTCCCAGCCTATCACTTTATAACTGAGGATACAGATGCTTAGAAAAGCTTGTTCAAGGTTGAGGAAGCTAGTGCTGAAGGAAAGACTGAAGTCCAGGTCCTCTGATCCCAAATCCAACTCTCTTTCCACTGCACCATGCTGAATTAACTGTACCAACACTCAAAATTTGAATGTTCCTGAGGTTTGGCAGAGTCAGCTTGAACCAGACTCATAAGGGCTGATGCTTAGACTTCCATTGTGAGCGTTTACCCCTCAAAAATTACCAAATGCTAAAAATCAGGTCTTGATTTATTAGTTAGTTGATTGTCTAGGCCTCAGAAACTGATGGAGAAATGTTAATAGTGTGAAATAAAAAATTGTGTTGAGGGTACAATTTGTTTTTAGAGAAAGCTGGTTGTTAAACATTTATCAGCTTATGTAAGAGGTTGCTATTTTTTTAAACCAACCAATTTATAGTGAAACTTTGGAAATTCAAACTTCTGGCATGTGGGATTTACAGAAAGTTGACTTAAAAAAAGAAGATGAGTTAACTCTCTTAGCGTACAGTTTCTTTTTAAGAAAAAAATTGGGGTGGCTAGGTGGCATAGTGAATAGAGCACTGGCCCTGGAATCAGGAGGACCTGAGTTCAAATCCGACCTCAGACAGTTAACACAAAAACTATCCATGTGACCTTGGGCAAGTCACTTAACCACAATTGCCCTACCTTCCCCTTCCGAAAAGCAAAAAATAAAAATTATAGAATCAGACTCAAAAGAGAGAAGTCAGAGATCATTAAATCTAACCTAATTGTTTTACAAATGAAGAAACTAAGTAGCACAGGCTTGACTTTATGAGATGGAGTGGCTCACTTGTCTAAGGTCATACAATTGGTTAGTGCAGAGCCAATTTTAAAAGGTACCGCACACTTCCCTGAATTTTTAAGCAGTGTATAGTGAACCTTGTACTTTACCATAGTTGGACCTTTTCTTGACATTTCAAAGTCACAGTCATGGATCTTGATGTGCTGTAGCTTTGAAAGATCATTAGTCTGGAAGTCTGATGATCTGGATTTGTCTTAGCTCTGACTATGACCTTGGGTAAGTCCCTCCATTTTTCTGAACTAAGTCTCAGTTTCAACTTTGAGATGGGGGTGATGATGCTTATTGGACCTGACTCACTGGATTGTTATGTACAGGTTATGGGACTCAGGGACAAACTGGCACTGACCCCAGAAGTGGCCTTGGCATTGGATTTCTTTAAAAAAAAAAGTCCCAAATGTTGGTTTGTGTTTGTTTATTTGTTCCTTTTTCATGCAGGCAGAGTCAAGCCTGTGCTACTGCATGACCTTCTGGCCAGTGTAACACAGCCAGCTCTCTGCAAAATTAAGTAGTGAATCAAAGTTTGGACATGCCAGCCTGCTTCCAAGTGGTTTTCTTTCCTTTTAAAAGTACATCTTATCGATGCTGTTTGTTTATGTCATAATCATTTCAATCTCCCCTCCTCCCTGCAAGACTTATCCTTTATGACAAAAAAAAAAATTAAGAAAACACATTTGGTGTAGTGACCACCTTTGTCAATGTATATACAACCTATAGATTCTTCCACAGCAGTCCCTTGCTTCTCTACTGTGAGTGCAGGAGAAGAGTGGATGAGAAATGCATGTTTTCATTATTTGTTCTCTGGGATCTTTCTGGGTTTTCCAATTACTCAGAGTCCCACTTCCTTTTAGCGATTACTTCATTTACATTGCTGGAGTCATTGTGTCCATTACTCTCTGTGTTCTACTTATTTCATTCTGCATCACTTTATACGCATCTCCATGTTTTTCTGAATTCTTTATACTTTTCACTTTTATTACAAAATCCTATTCCATTACATTCAGATGTCAACAATTCTTTCTGGTCATTCCTCAGGTGATGGGCTCTCATTTTGTTTGCCATTTTCCTTTAGCCATCATTCTAGTTCAGCCCCTAATCATCTCTCACCTAGGTTATTTCAATGGCATTCCCACTCTAGGTCTGCTTTCCAAGTGATTTTCCTTAAACAAAGATCTGACCATGTCACTCTCCTTCTCAGTATACTGCTATGGCTCTCTATTGTCTTCAAGATAAAATACAAACTCTTTTTTCAGCTTTTAAACCTTTTCCAACCTATCCCCAATATATCTTATAATCCTCATTGTGTATTATTCTTCCTCTCTGCAGCCTAGCCAAACTGGCCTCTCTGTTCCTTGGCTATAACATCCCATCTCCCATCTTTTTGTCTTTGTCTTGGCCATCCCTCATGCCTGAAATAGACTGCCTCCTCTCTGCCTCACTGAGTTTCTCTCTTCCTTCAAGATGCAGCTCAAGTGCCATCTTCTACACAAAGCTCTTTCCGATCCTTCTAAATTGCTAGTATTCTACCTCCCAAACTTTCTTGTATTGAACGTCTTTGCATCTATTATCTTTACCTTTATTCGGTATTTAATTATCTGTATATTGTGTCCCCTTTCAAAATGCAAGTTCCTTTAAGTAAAGATTGTTGTTGTTGTTTTTTTGTTTTTTTGCTTTTTGGAGGGCAGTTGGGGTTAAGTGACTTGCCCAAGGTCACATGGATAGTTTTTGTGTTAAGTGTTTGAGGCCGGATTGAACTTAGGTCCTCTTGACTCCAGGGCTGGTGCTCTATTCACTGTGCCACCTAGCCGCCCCAATTGTTATTGTTGTATAAAGTAATGTATTGTAATATTATTGTGATTGTTATGTAATGGCCTATGTGTAGAGCATCTCTGATGCTACTCATGAGGAAGATGCTGGTTAGGGCAACTGCTTTTGTTACCGGAAAAAAAGATGCTGGTATATTGGGGTATATGAGGTGTTCAGGGAGGACTAGCACCTCTGGTATGAGGGCTTTCTGAGGCTCTCGTTTTCCCCAACTCTCACCTGTGGTACCAAGAAGCAGTAGCATGTGTAGAAGTCACACACTGGTAAAACTGTCTCAGCAGACGGCCTAAACCAGGTCAAAGATAATTGACAGGCCTCAAACCTAACAACAAGTTAGGGGCATGTCTACTTCAAGTATGTGAAGACTCCGCTCTCCCACCGTCTAAACACTCTCTGCAACAGAATGGGCAGATGAGAACAGTTTGTTAGAATAGCCATGAGGGCAGCTGAAGCAGACACTGTGGAGTGCTTAGAGCTTGGTCAGATATCAAAGATGCCAACATCATCCTTTGCTTCCTTGGTCAATGCCAGGTGTCTTGACTTTTTGTCTTGCCACTGGACTTGGATAACTCCAAAAGATAGTAAGGCTGATAACTTTGTTTAGCTCTGCCTCACTTAAATCCAATTTGTGTGCAAGTCAAGACATCACCCTGTAATGTCATTGACCTTCTTTGAAAATTAAGGATGAACAACAACAATGATAAATGATGCCAGGAAAGTGTTTTTGAGAGAATATGGAGCATGTGTAGACATTCTCCAAGTGATTCTAGTCTGCTCACCTTATGGTTAAGAGAAGCCTTTTCCTACTTAGAACTAGGGGTGCCTTCAAGAGGCACTGGAGACCAGAGTCATGCCCCCATCATTTTAGGCTACTCGCTCTTGGTGGATCTCTTTGACTTTTTCACGGATGGCATCCAGTGAGAGAAATATGTACAGAGGCCTCGGCATTCTCTTCTCTGATGCTGACATGTAGCCTTGCGAAATAGGCCTCAGTTCTTTTTCTTTGCACTTGTTGCTCCGTTTTAGATAAAGGATATTAATCCTAATGTTCCAACCTTGAGCCTTCAGGACTCTGAGGATCTGAGTCCCTGCTAGGGTCTGCAGCCAGCTCAGCATCAACGTTCTGGAGAGTAAGGAGTGGCCTTTGGGGTCCTGCTCAGTGGATGATGCCACATTTTGATGTGAACTTGGCAGGACTAACGTTTTGTAGAAAAATGTGCTAAGAATGAACCCACTCTTCCTAGAGATCAAGGTGTTATACATAGTACCCTTGAAATTCTGAGGGAAATATTTGTACTATTATCCTTACTGTATCTTTGAAGTAAATGTCCCTTTTGTAAAAGATAATCAATTTTATGTCCTTAAATGGTACTAGAGCACTAGTTACTGGAGGCTAATAGTAGGAAGAACAAAATCAGTGAAGGTTCAAGCCAATGGTAGCAGAGAATACACAATGCCAACTTCTGAAGGTACGTCGATACCCATGATAGAGGAGATGTAGTAGCTTGGCTCTGGGGGAGTGGGCTATGGTCTACTTGCTACATTTCATTTATTATGTTTCATCCACAGTACCAAGAATAGTGACCAGCACATAGTAAGTGCTAATAAATAAATGTTGGTTGATTTTCAGTTCTCTGCAACCATAAAGAGTATTGCTTTTTTTTAAAAATTGGTTTGGTATATCTTGTACATGTTCTTTCTCCCTTTGACTACATACATACACATAAGTAATACACATTTATGTATATATATACATAAGAGGCAGCTAGGTGGCTCAGTGGGTAGGGTGTGGAGTCAGGAAGACCTGAGTTCAAAAGTGACTTCAGACACTCACTAGCTGTGTGACCCTGGGTAAGACACTTAACCGCTGTTTGCCTCAGTTTCCTCATCTGTGAAATGAGTAGAAGAAGGAAATGGCAAGCCACTCCAGTATCTTTGCAATGGAAAACTCAAATGGAGTTGTGATGAGTTGAACGTGGCTGAAAATGACTGTAACAACAACATACACTAACAAATATACATACATACATACATACATACATACATAGGTGTACACACATACATAGATATATACATAGAAAGACAGTGCATTTTATAGTGGGAAAACATTTGACTCAGAGTAAGGAGAGATTGGGTTTTGAATACTGTCTTCAGCATTTACTAGCTATGTGGCCATGAGAAAAACATTTAACCTCTTTGAAACTCGGTTTCCTTGTACATAAAATGAAGATGATAATAATAGTAACATCACAGGGTTATTTGTGAGGATACGATGTTTTAATGTAAGTAAAACACTTGTAAACACTAAAGTCGATGAACATTTCATCTACAAATAATATTAATTCATTGTCATAAGTTCTATAAGAGACAGATAGGTGAACGACACACAGTTCTTATCCCCAAGGAGTTTTTAATCTAGTAGGGGAGGTAAATAATGTACATTATATGTATTTGCATACATTGTCTAACTCATATGGCATGGTTCAGTGGAAAAATGTCAGAGTCTATGTCAAAGGACTTGGGTTCAAACTCTGACTCTATTATGTATTATTTATGTGACTTTGGCCAAGTCATATCACCTCTCTCAGCTTTGATTTCCTTACCTATAAGGTAAGAGATTTGGACTTGATGAGATGGCATTTTCAACTTTAAATCTAAGGTTCTATGAATCCAATGCAGAAAGTACTACTATGAATATTTTGGAATAGACTGGGTTTGGTTTTTGTTTTCTTTTTACTTCCATGGGTTATGTGTCCACTAGTAGGATCTCAGGGTCAGCAGTTTGATGATATTTCCTCCTTTATTCCATAGCATTTTCCAGAACAGTTGGATGAATTCACAGTTCTGCCAACAGTATATTAATATAACTATCTTTCCATAGCCCCTTCAACATTGACTATATTTCCATTTTTATCATTTTGTCACTTTAAGGAGTGTGAGGTACAACATCAGAGCTGTTTTAATTAGCATTTTTCTTATTAATGGTTTGAAACACTTTCATATGTCTGTTGATAGTTTGCAATTTTTCTTTTAAAATCATTTGTTAATACCAACTATTTATCTATTGAGAAGTAGCTCATGGTCTTACCTATTTATGACTATTCTCTTTACATCTTGGATTTCAGACTTTTATCATAGGAATTTGAAGCAGAAATTATTTTTCTTACTCAACAGTTTCTCTTCTTAGCTGCATTGATTTTGTTCATGCAAAAACTTTTGAATTTTACATAATCTACTTGTCTTTTAAGATCACCTCTAACCCTGTGTTGGTTAATAGTTTCTTCCTACCCACAGTTCTTTCCTCCTCTATGTTTCGTTATGTAACCTTTTACATTTAGGTCTTATATCCATTTGAATTTTAATATGGTATATGACATAACTTAGAAGTCTAAACCTAATTTCAAATTGCTTTCTAGTTTTCAAGAGAGTTCTTGTCTAATAGTGAGCTCTGCTTGTAACTTTTCTGATTTGGTTTCTTGAATCCTAGACTATTCTTTTTGATTATTTCTGTAACTTACTTATCTAGTCTGTTTTCCTTATCTATTTTCTATTTTTAACTAGTAGTCAAGTTTTTGTGATTACTGATTTATAATACATTTTGGAATCTTACAATGCTAGGCCCCTTCAGTCCCATTTGTTTTTAATTATTTCCCTTGAGATTCTCGAACAAATTTTGTTTCCCTGAATGAATTTTATTATCATTTTTTCTAACTTTATAAAGTAACTCCTCGGCAGTTTGATTGGTAGAGCACTAAACCTGTAAATGAACTTAGATGGCATCGCTTTTGTTATATTGGTAGTGTCTTACCATGGCTAATGATTCTTTTTTTAATTAGTTGTCTTCCTATTTTTCTTTTTCTAAAAAAAGTTCCTGCAAAGTTTTAATACATTTTAAAAAAGAAAGTAAATGCAAGGATGCTGCTATATAGTAAAATAATAATTTAAGATGCCATCTAGTTAATTATATTAATTATTATATTAATAATTATGTCAATGATGGCAGCTTACATTTTCATAGTGTTATGAGGCTTATTAATAATGCAATAACTTCTGCTATTAATAAAAGGTGACATTTAAATTGTGCTTTAAAATTTGCACAATGGCTTACATAATCTCCTTTAAGTCTTACAATAATCTTATGAGTTAAGTACTATGATATTATCTCCATTTTACAGATAAAGAAACTGAGTCTTAGAGGAGCAAAGTGACTTTTCCATGGTCACACTATCAGCAAGTATGAGAGATAGGATTCAAACCCAGGCTTTCATAACTACAAGGCCAGTGATTGCCTCACAACCACCCTGTGAGGAAGGTCATATAAGCTTTCATAAATATAGAATTAGGATGTACCTTAAAGGTCATCCAGTCTAACTGCATAACACTCATTCTACAAATGAAGAAACAGGTTAAAATAATTTGAATTACTTGTCCAAAACATACAAATAGTAATTAGCATACCTGGAATTGATTTAAAATTCAGACTTCTCATCACTCCACCATGCTGCCTCCATTTTACCAATGAGGAAAAAGATCCTAAATGTATCATCCACATTTTAAAAGTGAGGAAACAGAAGGTCAAGAAGGCTGAGCTTTCTTGTCCAGGGTCATATAGCCAGTGTTTTGTTTGAGAAAACTTTATATTTCCAAATAAAAGAATAAAACCTAGATTTTAAGCAGTCTGTGTGTGTGTACATAGATATATAATATATAAACATATACACATATACATATATATATGTATATATATATATATATATATACACACACACACACATACATGTTTGTGTTTTTAAATCTGCCAAATAAAGAAGTTTTTTCTCTGATTCTAAGGTCCATAGTATTTCAGAAAGTAAAAGCTATTCTAGAATTTAATCTTCCTTTATATAAACAGTGCTTTGTAGCTGTATTTCTTTAAGTTCCAAGACTATCTTAGAAAATTAAGACCTAGTTATTTGTACATTTTAAAGTTCTTTTTGAATAAGATTGCTCTTTCTATTGCTTCCTTCTGACGTCTGATAGCAATGCATAGAAATGCTAGTTATTTCTTTGGATTTATTTTAATTTAGGGCACTAGTAATCATCTCAATTTGTTTCTCCACTGATTGTCTGGGGTTTTTCTTAGTCAAACTTCATGCTGTCTGCAAATAGAGATAATTTTATTTCTCCTTGCCCATGTTTATATCTTTAATTTTTCTTTTGCCTTATTATGATACTGACATTTTTAGAACGAAGGACCTAATGAAGGAAGGCACTATCTGCATCTAGAGAAACAACCAATAAGTAGAAGTATGTATGGAATATTTTTACATAGATAGATGAATAGATGGATAGTTAGATAGATAGATAGATGGATATAATTATAGAGGCATAGACGTTTGTCTCTAATGGTAGTCATCTTTAGGGTGGGGAGGGGAGGGAAGAAAAAATGTAAAAAAGGAAGTTACATGATAACTTTATTATGTATTTAAAAGAAATAGTAAGTTGTACATAATAGATTTGCAGTTTCATGTTCAATCATCTTTTAAAAAATTCTACTAACTTATGAAAATACTTGTGTTATTTCATAAATTAGAAGGAAAAAAAATAGAGAGAAAATAGTATTGGAGATAGTGATCAGAGTTCTAGTCTTCTATTGGGGATAGTAGACAGAGTGATGGCCTTATACTTGGGAAGACCTTGAGCTTCATTTCCTACTCTGATATGTACTAACTCTTTCCCTTGGCAAATCACGTGAACTCTCAGTACTCCAGGAACCTACCTACAAGTATAAATTGCAGAGAAGGTGCTCACCTGTATTAGCAGAAGTTTGTCCTTAGGTACTCCCAGCTAGGTGGCACAGTGCATAGAGCACCCGGCCTGGAGACAGGAAGACCTAACTTCAAACCTGACTTCAAATCTCTGTCACTTACAGGTGACCCTGGGGACTCATTTAACCTCTGCTTGACTCCATTTCCTCGTTTGTAAACAGGGATAATGATAATGCCTACTTCCTGGGGTTGTTATGAAGATCAAATTAGATGACAATTGTAAAATGCTTAGCATAGTGCTTGGTACATAATAAATACCGTTTACATGTTAGTTATCACTATTATTGATGAAATCATAGGTTCAGGGTTTTTATTAGGAGTAATGGAGAGAGATGATAGAGCATATGCTTTATAGCTGCACTTACTGGAAAAGTTTCCAGTTTTTTTTTCTTGCTGTTATAATTATCTCCTGGTTTTAGTTATGGACATTTGATTTAAGAAAGAAGAAGCCTTTCTTGTTTATCTATGGCCCTCTGTGAAGGAGCTTTGGTTCTCCTTTCTTAAGACCTTTAAGAATATTCTGAACACAATAAAACAGGGCAAGTTGAAACATTTACTCAGAGTTTTCCTCACAAAGCCTCTAGAGACACGGCCAAGTGCGAGCCCCATTTCAGTGAGACCTTGATCTAACTAAAGAAAGGTCCTTGGAGCACTGTCCAGAAGCATTCTGTCTTCATTGAAGCCCTGGTTGTAGGGACAAAATAGCTCTCACTTGACTTTGTGGTGAAATAATTCTAAGCATATGGGATGATGAAAATGGTCAAACTCCTAGTTTTTTCAACATAAGCTTGGAGACCGCACAGAAAACATGGTGTACTTCTGACATTAGAAAAAGATGAGCATTGTGAATAGGGAGTTAAAAGGACACTTAGTGCTTTGTGTATTACAAGCAGTGTTTAGATTCCAGAAACATACTTCCTATAGTCATCTGCAAAGTTCACAAAAATAGAATACCACAAAACACAAGAGCTGGAACAGAACACAGAGAAACCAGTTCGAAAGACCGGTTAACTGACGCTAAAGAAGTGAATTCAATAACTTGAATCCAGGTCACATTGAGTATATAGGAGGCAGATTCAGGTCTTTTGATTCTCAGTTCAGTGTTAAGGTGAAAGATTTCTGTGTAGCATTCTTCAGAGTGGATGCTGCCATGAGAGCTGTAAAAGATTTTGGCTTAAAACCAAAAGATGCATTGTCTAGTAAACAAGTATATTGTCAGAAGTTGTGAGGTAAGCAAATTCATCCACAAACTCCCTGAAAGTAAACCTATTTGTGGCACATACAGTAAGAAAGCAATTGACCCCCTAAATCACTGAGAAGAATGTAAGGTCTATTTATTACTCTTCCCTACACCATCTTATATTGCATTCAAATTGCTAGTTTATGGGACTGGCTAAAAACAAGGATAAATCATGAGCAATTTGTAGTTTCCCAGGTGGTAATAAAAGACTCTTTACCGGTACCAGTGGCCTCACCCCCGCCCTACGTCCTCTTGTTCCCACATAGACCTGTAGCGTCCAAGGAGAGTACACACTTCCGACTGGGGGACACAGTGTACTACTTGCTGAATGGATTAGCCTCTTTGTGATAAAGTACATCTATTCGAGCATGTTTGCTCTTGAAGCTGGGCCATTTGATATTCAGGTTGGAGTTAATAAATATTGGGGCACTGTGTCCATAACTGAACATTTTCATAATGCATAATATGTTTTTTTTACTCACATGATTAGTGGGTCTCAGCCATCATCTAAGAAATCAATATTGCACAATGATTTCCAGATTGCATGGCATTCTGTGAAAGTCCATCTTTCATATTCTTGGCTTAATATTCTCCTAGCTTTTTCCACCCTGAGGACAGTAATATGCCACATGAGACAATGAAACAACATCAGGAATTCACACAGTGCAGTGAAGTGACACATGTTCTCTGAGTAATTGTGCTGCTCCTGTATATTGGCAGAACCTGAGCCCTGCCTCCACTTATGGCTGTTTCCAAACTCACAGAGGCACTCATGGGAAAAAAGGCACTGTAGGAAGGCTGGGACAATTTAGGACCTATTTGACAAGGAGAAGCCTATTTGGGACCTGTCTTGTTAAAGGTGCTTGGACCCATGTGTCTGTATAACACTTAATGGAAATAGTCAGAATGTTATAGGATGAAGAGAGGAAATGCCAAGAAAGGGAATTGAGAACAAAACCTTTAGGAAAAGTAACACATGATGGACAGAGGTCTTGTGGGAGACTGTTGTTAGGGAGAGATCAATTGTCATACATGCTAAGAAGGATAAGGGAAGGGAAGGTGGGCAAGAGTCTACATTTCTATCCTTCCCTTTCTTTTCTCCCCACCGTCCCTCTCAGATCTCTCTCTCCATCTTTACCCTCTATCCACCATATAATATATATGTAAATGTATGTTAGTGAGAGAAGTGCTTATTTTCTTACTATATTAATGACCAAATATTAAATTAGAATTGAAGTTTTTCCTTTATATTTTCTCATTCAGGGACCAGCCCTTGTAGGTCATTCAGTCAGTCTCTAAGGGACATTGCTGACTGGTGAAATTGCCCAAATCCTCTGGGTACAAGTTCTGTCATCTTGGTTGGGACTCCATCCAACTAGAAGACCTTATAAACAATCTAATCCAAGTGCATTCTTGCGCTTAGGAAGTAAGTCCATGCCCTTGTATCACCCCATTGTGGTCTAGGGTAACCCAGTTTATGAAAGAGAAAACCAACCAGAGTGTTGTGGGTAGAGATGGATTCCTTTGTCCAGATTGCTGGAGGCAGCTGAGTCTCATGATCAAGTCATATTCTCAACAAGAGGAGCTGAAGACTTTCATATTTGATATATATTTGATATTTTATGTATTGGATATTTGATGTATACATATATGTGATATATATGTGTCTATATGTATATATATATAACATATATACATATATGTATATATACATATATGTATATATACATATATATACATATATATGTATATATATACATATATATACACAATCTGCTCATTAATATGTCTACCCTCTCATTAATTGTCCATGATCAGGGTTGATTTTATTTTTTCTTTCTTTTTAGTTTTCAATGTTCACTTTTATAAGATTTTAAGTTTGAAATTTCCCCCCCCTCTCTTCCCATCCTTCCCCAAACAGCATGCAATCTGATATAGGCTGTACATGTACAATCATATTAAACATATTTCCACATTAGTTATTCTGTGAAAGAAAAATCAGAACAAAAGGGGAAAATCATGAGAAAGAAAAGAGAGAGAGAGAGAGAGA
>JAQQSU010008764.1:0-12863 GCA_028627135.1 Pseudochirops cupreus
AAAAAGAACGATAGCATGTATTACTTCAGTCTCCATTTAAACTCTAGTCTTTCTAGATCTTACTCTGAATGTAGATATCTCCTTCCATCCTGAGATTTGTAGAGTTGTCTTATAACTGTGCGTTGCTGAGAATAGTCCAGTTTGTCAAGGTTGGTCATCACACATACGATGTGTCTGTCATTGTGTACAAATTTTTCCTGGTTCTGCTCTTCTCACTCAGCATCAGTCCGTATAACCCTCTCCAGGTAATTATGAAGTCCATCTCCTTCCCATTTCTTATAGCGCAATAATATTCCATTACACTCATATACCACAACTTGTTCAGCCATTCCCCAATTGATGGGCAACCCCTATATTTCCAGTTTTTTGCCACCACAAAGAGAGCTGCTATAAATATCCTTGTACATATAGGTCCTTTTCCCACTTCTGTGATCTCTTTGGGATATAACCCCAAAAGTGGTATTGCTGGGTCAAAGGGTATGCAATTTATTTATAGCCTTTTGGGCATAGTTCCAGATTGCTCTCCAGAATGGTTGTATCAATTCACAGCTCCACCAACAGTGCATTAGTGTTCCAATTTTTCCACATCCTCTCCAGCATTTGTCATTTTGCTGTTGTGTCATCTTAGCCAATCTGACTGGTGGGATGTGGTAGAGAGGACTTTTTTAATGTCATAAAAAGCATCTATCTAAAACCAAAAGCACATGTCATATGCATTTTATGCAGATAAAACTTTTCTTTGCAGAGGGGACATTCTTCTCCCTTGGTGTTAAATCACTCAGGCACATTTGTGACAGAGCAAGTTTCTCATAGGGCGTGTCTGTCCCTTCCCAGAAACAGACTCCTCTTCTAGGTGACCCTTGTAGTAGGAGAGGTTGTGTTGTACACAGTCTTGGGCTGAAGCCATAGAGCTGCGTCTCACCCAGAAGTGTCCGAGGCAGCCAGTATGCTGTGCTCAGAAGCACGTAAGTAGAATGGACTTTGTGGTCATCTCCAGGAAAGTGGTGCTCATGGAGATAAGTAATTCCCATAAACTTTTGAGACAGGTGACAGCAGATGCTGTCATTGTAGAACTTGGTAACGTGGGACTGACAGAGACAGTTTTGTTTCTAGAAATACATCAGGCACAGGAGCACCTTCTGGTGCTCAGTCAGGAAGGTAACTTAGCTGTAGACCCCTGACTCCCTGACTAGCCTGCCAGTGGTATCAAGGACGTGGCACTCAGTCTCTGCCTACAGATAATGTAGGCAGGACATGATGGTGCAGAAAGAAATTCACGGCTTTGGTGAAACCAGAAAGGATCTTTTCTCTTGGATAGGACAACCTCGATCTTCACAAAGAGTCTGTGGACTGAAAATGTGGATGAAGGGTGAACAGTGCTGCATCTGACATCTTTTAATATCCTGACCTCTGGCCACACCAGTACTTCTTCAGTGGGAGGCATATTGTCTCTAGTTGGCTGGTGGAAACAAAGGCCGTGACCACAGGAGCAGCTCATAGAACCCATACAGCACCCCAAAAGCTGTAGGGTCTGTCTAAGGATAGACCCTCAGCACCCCAAAAGCACATATTATTTGCAAGGTACTTAGTCTTCCAATTGAATGAGACATTTTGGGATTGTTTCATCATTTGCAGAATCCAGGGCTTACTAGATGCCTGAAATCTCTGTAGTGTGAAGATATGATTTTATGATCTACTAAAAGGACTGGAAATGAATGCCATTCTAATATTGTTATTGAAAGCCTACATTTAAAATATTATGCAGGTTCTGTTTTGTGATCAGCTAACACCTGACTTGGAGTGCTATTTTTGGAAGTTTTATAAAATTTACTCTTTAGATTTGTGCAGCTTTTTCTTGTGTATTTTGCTCTTATCTTCTAATAAATTGTCTCAGAGCTCAGAGGAAAATGAATGGCCTGGAACCAGACACTACAAAATGTTCTCAGGAAGAAGAATCCAAGGAGAGTAGAGCTCTATCTGTCATGGCCAGTCACTTAGATTCTGGATTTAGAGCTGGGAGGAGGAAGGCAGAGGCTTGCCTAGTTCAACCCTCTCACTTCACAGCCGAGTAAAATGAGGCCTAGAGGAGTAATTGTCTTGGTCCAAGTCTCACAGGCAACAAATGAGAGCTGCTATCCTCTGACTTTATCCTCTGACTCCAAATCCAGCTGCTTTCCATTGCTCTGTTGTTGAATATGCCATCTGCTGGTTAAAATTTAGGTAAGTTGACCATCCTGAAATTTTGGCTTGAGAACTTTAATTTTACCAGATTCCATGGTGGTCTGAATTTTTTTCAAGAGTTTGTTTTTAAGAATTGTTAACATTTCAAAGTTTTATTTGTAAAAATAATATTGTACACATAAGTTAATATAAGCTGTTCTGTATAGCAATCCATTATAATAATCATCGTGCCCATTTCATAAATGAAAATTCTGAAAGGGCAGAAACCTGCCCTGAGTAGTGTTAGACTAAGTTTCCCATTTACTGCTAACTTCTATTACATCTTAAATTCAGAGGAACAAATTTCACATGCAGTTCTTTCCAACAACTATTTTTTGTAGCATGTTAAGCCTGCTCTTTAGCCCTTGTTCAGTTTTCTTTTCTGTTATCTTTTAGTCTCTCTTTTTGCTGACCTTACTTGGTGTGGTGCTTGTCCATGTATTCAATGGCATCATCAGCTTCTAGATTCACTCTTCAGCTCATATTGTGGGGATAGATTTTTTTCTTTAAAGAATAGTTTCCACTTTCTGCAAAGATGGGTTCAGGATTTGTTCTTTCTCTAATATCCTTACCTTGTAACTTACTCCTAGCCTTGTGAACTACATTGATGTTCTAACAGGAAAGATAAACTTTTTCAGAGAGAAAATGGTTCTTGTGCAAGAATTTGAAGTGGCAGCCATGGTTCCTGTCTTCAGAATTGTCATGGTACAGGTGGCTGCTGAGTGACATTATCGTCATCTCTCTTCACACCCTTGTCTAACCTCTTCTTTGTTATTTTGTTTTTTTTTTAAATTTTATTTATTTTAGTTTTCAACATTAATTTCCACAAGATTTTGAGTTCCAAATCTTCTCCCCATCTCTCTCCTATCCTACCCCAAAATGGCAAGCATACTGATTACCCCTTTCCCCAGTCTGCCCTCATTTCTATCCCCCCCCCCTTACCCCATTACCCCTTACTTTCTTGTAGGGCAAGATGGATTTCTATACCCCATTGCCTGTATATCTTATTTCCTGGTTGCATGTAGAAACAATTTTTTTAACATTTGTTTTTAAAATTTTTAGTTCCAGATTCTCTCCCTTCTTCCCTCCTCACCCCCAATGAGAAGACAAGCAATTCAATATAGGTTATCCACGTGTAGTTATGCAAAACATTTCCATAGTAGTCATATTCTAACCTCTTCTATTAACGAAACATTCATCTCTTCCCTTACCTAGAGTGCCAATCTTCTATTGTAAAACGTAACAGGAGTCTCTGGGGGGAAATTGCCTTTGATCCTAAGAGTGTAGAGGAATTTTTCTTCCATATTTGAAAATGTTTCGAAAAATGTGTGTGTGTATTTGAAAATCATAATTTTTAAATAGATGGTATAAGATTGATTAGACTAACTTAATTTTAATTGATTAGATTTTAGGTAGCACTCCAATGTAGTATTTGTGATTTTTGTCTTAGAATCTTGTCATGATAGTTACTTTTTATATATATCTCAATATATAACTATAGTGTAAAATGTGTACCTGTGTATGACAGTAATGGTAACAGTAGCTTTTTTTTTTTTCTTTTTGGAGGGAGGATATTAGGGGGTATTGGGGTTAAGTGACTTGCCCAAGGTCACTTGGCTGATTTTGTGTTAAGTGTCTGAGGTTGGATTTGAACTCAGGTCCTCCTGATTCCAGGGCTGGTGCTCTATTCACTGTGCCACCTAGCTGCCCCAACAGTACCTCTTTTTTCAGGAGGACATTTTGCTGATTTAGCAAAACTTGGTATTAGAATGTTTGCATTTATTTATAAAAGAATTTCAAGCATTTGTGGCCAACAAAATAGTTTAAGTAGATTGCCAGATGGCTATTTCTAATATATCAAATTAGTGTTGGTTTGGAACTAATCTAAGTCTGAATGAAGTGTGTGTGTGTGTGTGTGTGTGTGTGTTGTGTGTTTTATGCTATAGCAGGGTATCTTTGCCAAGAGTATTAACACACATTAGGTTGCTTGTGAGCTTCAGGCTTAATTTAATAACAACTTTGGGACTTAAACTAGAAATCATCAAATAAGGAAAATGATAATTCTCTTTTAAAAGGCATATACTCTTGTGTTGTGTTCTGTATTGTTTTTTCCAGAAAGATGATTATATATGAAAATATCAGTTTCTATTACATATAACTTTGCTTTTTAAAAAGTATATAATAAATTCAACATGTTGCCTTCAAAGATGTCCTCTCCATATTTCCTTCTGAAATTACTTATTTTCTTCTGTGAATTTAAAAAAGTGCTTTAGTAACCCTCTTTTCTTTTGGCAGGGTCAACTTTGTTGCTAGTTTCTCTTTCCCTCGTCCCCAAATTAAAAAAGAAAAAGAAAACACTTACAGCATGCATTGACAAACCAAACTCACACATTTACCATTTGAAAAAATGTTTGCTCCTTTCTGCTCCTTGAATTTGTCAGCTATCTGGCAGAAAATGGGTAGCATGCCTCATCCGTCCTCTGGAGCCGAGTGAGATTTGTCATTGCATTGCTCAGAGTTCTCAGAAGATCATTGATAATTGTTTTTTTCTATAATGTTGTTACTGCTTGCATCAGTTCATACACATCTTTCCAGGTTTATCTGAAACATTCCATTTTATAATTTCTCATTGTGCAATAATATTCCATTACATTCATATACCATAATTTGTTCAGCCATTCTATATTTGATGGATGCTTCCTTTGTTTCTAGTTTTGTTGAAACAAAAAAGTGTTACTATGAATGTTGTCATACATAAGTTCCTTTTCTGTTTCTTTGGGCCAGAGGTCTTGTAGTGGTGTTGCTGGCTGCATATGCACTGTATTGACTTTTGGGGGATAAGTTTCAAGATGCTTTCCAGAAGAGCTGCACCAGTTCACAGTTTCACTTAGAGTGTCTCAGTGTGCCTGCCTTTCCCTAGCCTCTCCAACAACTGTCATTTTATCTTTTTTTTTTGGCCACCTTTGCCAGTTTGCTAGATATAACAGTTGCACTCCATTTTTTCACCTCTGTCCACCTTATCCCTTACGCTGTTCACATGAAGGCAGTCATTCCCATTCTTGAACATAAATAAATTACCCACAAGGCAAGGGGAGAGACTGTCTGGAGGCTATTAATGGGTATTTGCCATAAAACAGGAACTGGCAAACTACTACCTACAGCTATGTGAAGCTGTTTAGGGGAGAAAAAAGAAATATGATTGTTGGCTCCTTGCATGGTCTATCTAATGAATCATCCCATTCTTTAGGAAGGTGGGAACACTGTTTGGTGGCAGCAAAATCTTGTCTTTCCACATAAACTAAAGCAAGTAAATTGCTTTACCTTCCAGTTCTGCTTGCTTGTTGTGTGGTCTGAGAGCTAAGAATGATTTTCACATTTTAAAATAAAATTTTATCAGAACACAGCCATGTTCATTTATTTATGTATTGTCATTGGCCACTGTGATTGCTCCGTTCTGCTGCTTGGTACACTACAAACCACAGTGATTTTTGAGGTCCACACATATCAGTGGACCACAACGTTTATTATTATTATTATTGTTATTATTATTATCAGCACATACCCATAATACCAAAACAATGAAAGGAGGAGGGGGAAAAGCAGCTTCATATGCTTTTTTAAGCTGAAGGCTGAGATTCAAATTTTTCAGAATGAAAACTACCCTCATCCCTCATCATCTATCCCTATATGGCTTTAGAAATGAGCTTTTGCTACAGGCTTGATAATGAACTCAACCTTAAAATCACAAGGCACTTTGCTCATATATAAAACTCATACCATGGTAAAGTCAGTTCAATGACAACTAACATTGTTTGACTCACAAGTGATGTCATGCTGCTTTTATATACTTCCTGTCCCATCAGGAGTTAAAATAAGAAGCAAGATCTCCATTCCCATACAAATGTTCAGTGGATATATTTTCCAACTTCAGACTACAGTTCCAGCATCACTTTTTAGACCTCAATATAAGTGCAAAAGAAGTGTCCATATTTCAAACTGCATTTAACTGTGCAGTTGAAGAGCTTCTGCCTAACCATCAATTGTAAGTCATTAATCTGAAGTGTGAATGACATGCTAAAAAGCCAGTTTTCAAGAAAAGAATCCAATAGAATTCTTTAGATGCCTTCCATCAATGACTATGATTAATTAAAAACATATGCTCATGGAATGATACCGGTATTTGGCACTATTTGTCTGTGTGAAAAGACATTTTCAAAGATGAACTACACATCTCATTTCAGATCAGCATTAACAGATGAATGTTTGCAGTTGATTTTGATGATGGGAAATACTCACTTTGAACTCTAGTTAAACAAAATATTATTTTACAGAAAAAGAATTCCATTCTTCTCACCTTGTAGACCTATATTACCAAAAATATTTTTATTTTTAATTTGAAATTAATCAGTAAAAAACTATGGAAACTTGTTTTCTCTTCTTATATAAGTACCTACTTAATATTCTCAGTTTTGCATTTTGGCCTGCAGAGCCTAAAATATTTACTGTCTGGCCCTTTAGACAAAAAGTTTGTCAACCCTTGTTTGGAAGAATGTACTTAAAAATGTGTTCTGAAACAGTTTCCTAAAAAGTCTCTGTGGCAGTGTATATGGAATGGTTAATTATCCTATATTCTCCAGGCCTCTTAATATTTTCATTTAGTAGTTCTTAATTTTTGAACCATGAGAGAAAATAACAATTTATTCTCTCTCAGCTAGATACTTTGATAGCCTTTGCTCTAGGGTGGCACCATAAGCTATCAGACTCCCTGAGAATATATTGCTCAGACAACTCAGATTTTGTGATTCGAACTGTGGAATACAGTAGGATGCCTTGGCTCTAACAGTAAATGGCTTAACAAAGAATACTGATGGCCATCTCAGGAACATGTCAGTATAGCCAAATCTCTAATCTCTGCTTTTTTTTTCCTTTGAAGACTTTGCTTATCTTCCTCAACAAGCCAGATCCATAAAAAGCTCTGAAACTAGTTTATCCACAAGAAATGCAGAAGAATATGAGAGGGGACACAGGAAAGTGAGTTCCTGGACTGTGCCTGAAGATGCTGACAAGATTCTTTGCAGAAGCCCAGATTGCGCCCTTGAGGTAAGAATTAGAACTTCGACAGGTTTTTGCAAGGGAGTTGGGTCTCAAGTTGGATAGGATTGGACTGGGGAAAGGACGAAGGAGATCTGAGTGAAAAGAAGAAACTAGGTTTGGCAAAGATACAAAGGTCTGGGAAGGAGCCTAGCATGCCTGGGATAAGAAGTATCTTTTTCTTTTTGTCTTTTTAATCTTCATGTTCTCTAAAGTTCTTGTCCGTTCTCAGTTGGAGCTCTAGTTCATGAGCTCCAGAGTCTTCTCTTCCCTTTATGATAACTAAAGCCCCTTCTTTTCACCTCTGGTCTCCTAATACTTCTTTCTCTTTTTGTCATCTTTTGTTCCATGTAGATTTTAATACTTCATAACATTTTTTTTTTGCTGTGAAGGCTTTTGCTCTGCAGATCTTATACCTTTGATATTCCATCCTGCCTGTCAGCATCCATACCTTCAGTGTTCTATTTCAGCTCAGATTCCTCATCTTCTTACAAGTTACTTGCCTTACAAGAGTTTTTGAATAGCGGATGGATCTTTTTCTCTACTTTCAGGAGTTTGCAGGGAGAACTGTGCTATGTCTGAAGTAACAGTTCCTGTCCTCAAGGAGCTTATATTCTATTTCTTTTTGGAGTGATATGCAAAAGATCTTAGAACATCCTCCTCCTTTGGTGCCCAGCACTCACGATTCTTCCTCAGAGAAGGCTGGGGTCAATTTGGTGATTTGTCACAGCAGTGATAAAAGTATGATTGTTGACATTTTGAGGTCCCATTTGGAAATAAATAGAGGAATCCTGTTGAAAAAACCTCACTTAATGCCAAATTAATAGTTTAAGGTAATCCCAGAGACACTTGTAAATGGGCTTTTGGTATCCTAAGTAAGACACCTCTGTTCTGCCTTGCCCCTGAATACAGTGAATGATATTCAAAACTACCTCATTTTAAACTAAAATTGGACTTGGAGGAATTCTAGCAAGACTTCTCAGATTTTCTTTCAGCAACTAATCCTTTTGCAAATAACCATATCAGAGAAATATTGCTTGTTTGAGGACTTACTAGATGATTTCTAGTCCAACTGCTAGAGTCACTTTTATTCACCATTACTGTCAACCTGAAATGGGCTGTGAACACTAATCATGATGAGACAAGTCAGGAGTCGGGTGTGGGGATCTCTTTTTAAATTTTATTTAGCTTTTCTAAGCCGTCAGGAATGGGGCTAACCAAATTTTCCCCTTTGCTCAATAGAACTTTTCACCGGCTGAAGATGAAGGGTTTCCCATAAGCATCAGTGGCCTGGATAGTGGGTCTGAGAGCACTGGCAGCATCCTAAGCAAGATTGACTGGTGTGCTATTGATGACCTGGTGGCCACAGTAGGAAACATGTGAAACAAATTGTGCCTTTAGGCAGCGTGTGCCCAGGCTGCTGTGCACAATGCCAGCGTGATTGACTGTAAAAAGTGGCCTCTCAGGGAAAGAAACCTGACCCAGCTCAGGGGATTGTGAAAAACATTAACTAGCATCAGGTCAATTCAATAACATGATTCAAGGAAGGAGGGACGTCCATCGTGTCAGCTGTAGTGCCAGTCCCTGCGGTACACAAGGATGGCCACACATCATCAGTAAGTTAATCCTATCAGGTGATTAAAACATATTTTTTTAAATCATGTATTTTTATTGTTTTTCACCTTTAGGAAAACAGTAGAAATGTTTTCATGCTGTTCAGATGGTTTTAGTCCCCTTTTAAATAAATATATACAGAACATTGTTTTAAATGGTTTTATCAATAAAGTTTTTTTTCTGGCCTCTTGTGATTTAAAGCTAATGTATTTATCAGTATCTAAGTGATCCTGATTTCAAATGCTTATTCGACCACCGAAGATGAAGGGAAGTTTGTGAACGGTGCATTGGGGGTTCCAGAGGGTTATACTGATTACTACAGACAGAAGTCCCCACAGGGGAATTTGAGGGAGGCATGTTTGAAGTAGATGGGGACAAGATAGTTTTGCTTCAAGCACAGATGTTTCTGCATTCCCCGCATTAGGAGAGGAGATAGTGGGAGGCCGTTAACCATAGGACAGGGTTGAAGTAATGCCTTTGGATTGGATATCTCCAAAAACGTGACACATGTACCTGCCTCCTAAACACAACCATAGCGATGGACCTGGGCGCAGGAGGAGTCAGGTGTGTCTCAACATGGCTAATGAGGAAACTGGTTGGTGGTTTCCTGTTTTTTTTCCCAGGACAGGAGAGGAGCCATTTGGAAGAAGGAAAAATAAATACATACAAAATCTAGTTAAAAATAAAGAATGACAAAATTAGAAGGTATTTTCATTATTGGAATTCACCTATATAATGCAAATATCACCTAAATTGATCTACAAATGGAATGCAATACCAGTCAAATTACCAGGGGCATGTATAACTTACGAAAGTTAAACTAAAAGTAAGAATTGAGCAAAATTTAGCAAAAAATCTAAAATCTCAAGTGAAATAGTGGGGAGAAAAAAAAATGAAGGGAGGGCTAGTGCTCCTAGACCTGAAATAATACCATAATGCAGAAATTATCAAAACTCTTTAATTACTGGTTAAAAAAAGAGAAATGTAGGCCATTGGACTGACCATAGGGACATTCAGAAAAAAATTAATTCTATAACACAGTGATTGATATATCTTGGAAAATGAATTACATAGAGAAGAAATGTTTTTTCTTTGATTCATTCATACATCACAAATTGGTCTAAGCCTAATTTCAACTAACTGCTTTCCAGTTTTGACCTAGCAGTTCTCCTTGAAGAAAAAAAGCATTAAAGTGCCAGGAAATGTACTGATTGCTGGAGATAGACACCAGAAGGAGACAGTACTTGCCCTTAAGTGACTTACATTCTAATAGAAGATAAGACATGGAAGGGAAAAGGTGTTAGGTTCTGGGAAATGAGTGAAATCATTAGAAAGTCAATTGAGACACTACAGGAATGGTAGCATTTTAGTTTTGTTTAGTATTTTCTAAACATGATGGAAAGATGAAGATGGGAGTGAGTACAAGTGGGGCATGGTAGGAAGGTATAGGATGTAGGGCCTGCTCTGGAGGCAGCTAGATGTACTCAACTTTCATTAATTAGGAGAACATGGTCCCAGGGTGGGAGGCAGAGGGGAATATTAGGGCATCATGGCAAAGTATGCCGCATTAAAGCTCAAAATGAAGAGGTGGCCTGAATATTAAAAGTTACCATAAAGAATAGCAGAGAGGGGGCAGCTAAGTGGCACAGAGAATAGAGCACTGGCCCTGGAGTCAGGAGGACCTGAGTTCAAATCTGGCCTCAGACACTTAACATTAGCTGTGTGACCTTGGGCAAGCCACTTAACCCCAATTGTCCTGCCCTCCCCCCTCCAAAAGAAAAAAAAAAACAATAGCAGAGAAACATATCAAATACCTTTCATTACTGTGGTTGGGGGATACCAGTTTTTAGCCAAAGTATACCACAAAAGATAAAACAGTAATTTCTTGATGTGTAACTTATTTCTTTAAGTCATCTCTTTCTTCTTTCTGGCAGAACTGGTGTATTTATGACTATCACTTCCATTTCTGCCTTCAATAACCTTTACCCAAATATTCTGTTTCCTTCCCTCTTTTAGTTTCTTGATTTTATCACGAGTACTTCTTTTAAAAAAATCTGTTTATTGGGGTGGCTGGGTGGCACAGTGAATAGAGCACTCGCCCTGGAGTCAGGAAGACCTGAGTTCAAATCCAGCCGCAGACACTTGACACATTTACTAGCCATGTGATCTTCGGCAAGTCACTTAACCCCAATTGCCTTGCCTTCTCCCCTCCAAAAAAAGCAAAAAAAATTTTTTTGTTTATTTCTTTAAATATTTCCCAATTACATTAATTTTTTTAACATGAGTACTTCTTAATATATAATGCTTATTTTCACCAAATATAACTTTCTCTTTCCTTTGAATAAAACATCCTTGAAAGTTATATTCCACTTATGGATCTCATATAGCTACTCGTTATGTGGAGGCCAGCAGACTTCTTCATTGATTATTATCATGTTAGAGAATATATAACTTCTTGGTCATGTGGTCGACAAGATGACAAATTACTTCCTCCAAACTCCAACTCTCTAACTCTCCCCCATGTCACAAAAAAGGAGTTATGCACCAGACTGAGGAAGAAAGCCTTCTGTCAAAGTCCTTTTATGAGACAAAAAAAAGTACCTTAAAGCCAAGGAAGTTTAATTAAAAAAAAAAGTATAGATCAGTGTGATTGATGAATATTGATTAAACACTTTGGAAGATGGTAGCATAGAGGTAGGAAAATTCCAGGAGCTCCCCCCATCACCACCTCAAATATCTATAAAATATGACTAAACAAATTTTAGAGGTACAGAACTCACAAAATGACAGAAACAAATTTCCTACTGAAGGCAGCTGGCAGACCTACAGGAAGGGTCCATCACAGCTCTCTGGGAGCAGAGCATAGTCTCCTGTGAGCTACAGTTTTAGCCTCAGGTGGCCCTGACCAGCAGCAGGCAGAGCAGGCTTCAGGAGAGTGAATCACCAGCAGCTGTGGTGGTTTCCAGACTTAACAACCCATAAATGCCAAAGAGCAAGTAAAAGGTCAGTGTGGAACTCTGTGAGAACTGGGGGGGACAGAAGAGCAGGATCGGGCCCCTGCCCCTGGGCTGAGAAGCTGCAGAGGTGTGGTGGCTGTGTAGCTGCAGCCGCATGGCTGCTTCCAGAGTTTCTGGCCTGCAGATTGTAGGGGGACCAAGCAACCATTCAGAGCGTAATTGCTCATGCTTTAACCTGCTTGGATCTGGATCACTGTCTTGGACGGAGGTCCTGGGATGTGTGGCCAGTAGGCTAGAGCTTGTGGGGGCTGCAGAGATGGTGCCCAACTAATAGCCCCAGCAGCTATGAAAACCCCAGTTATTTGGGACAAAGCTGTCCTCTCTGGAAGCAGAGTTCCACTGTGGCAAAGAGCTCAAAAGTCAAGTAATTGACTGGCAGAGGAAGCAAACCAAGCACAGCAATCAAACCTTAGATTCCTTTTTTGGGGACAAAAAGGATCAAAGCATGGAATTGGAAGAAGACAACAAAGTCAGAAAACCTGCACCAAAAGCTTCCAAGAAAAATATGAACTGGTTACAGGCCATGGAGAAGCTCAAGAAGGATTTTGAAAATCAAGTAAGAGAAGTGGAGGAAAAATTGCAAAGAGAAATGAGAATGATGCAAGAAAATCATGAAAAGAGAATCAACAATCTGACTGAAGAAAATAACACATTAAAAAATAGACTAATAACTCAAATGGCAAAAGAGACCCAAAAAGCCAAGGAGGAGAAGAATGCCTTAAAAAGTCGAATTTGCCAGATGGAAAAAGAATTTCAAAAGCTCACTGAAGAGAATAATTCCTTCAGAATTAGAGTGGAGCAAACGGAAGCAGATGACTTTATGAGAAATCAAGATACTATTAAACAGATCCAAACATATGAAAAAATAGAAGGCAATGTGAAATATCTCCTTGGACAAAACCACTGACCTGGAAAACGGGT
>JAQQSU010008765.1:0-12862 GCA_028627135.1 Pseudochirops cupreus
CATATAAATTTAATTTTTATGTTAGACTCCTTCATCTGAACAAAGGTTTGCAATATTTGGATTAATAGCAAACACAGTCTTAAATCTGGTTTCACATCAACTTTATTTTTATTTAAAATGAAATGAAAATGATTACTTACCCAAAGACATAGCAGAAAATGGTAGGAGAATTTTACAAGCTCTCCTGCTGAAAACTGAAATTTATTTTTTAAACATTTAGCTCCCTAATCAATCCACAGAAATGAACAGAGAAGTTGTTTATGATGTGAAATATTTGCTTTTCTGCTAGTTAACAAGCTCTGTATTAAATGACAAATGTATTTAAAACACAATTGCATATATTGTTTCATTTTTAGCAATGTTTATACATAAACTAACCTTCATAAAGAATCTCTTCAGCCATAATTGTTTCCTCTTCTACCTATGCCACACTGGCTACATTCTCACAAAACCTTTTGTTGTTGTTGCTCATTCTTCACTCTCAAAGAGAACCAATGGCATCATGAGGCATCATGATGTCTTGACTTAGTGTGACTTGGATTTAAGTGAAGCAGAGCTGTGCAAAGTCCTCAGCTTCACTTTCTCCTCCAGGTATCAAAGTCCAGTGGCAAGACAAAAGTCAAGACAACTGGTGATGGCTCAGAATGCAATGTGTATAACCTTGACCTTTTAAAATTAAGATCATTCCCAGGTCTCAATTTGTTTGAGGCAATACCCATTCAATGGCTAAGGGCAAGGTAAGAATTAGACAAAAGATGGCCCAATTTAACATCACAAGGAAGATCCTTAGCACAAAAACTCTAATGAATGACTAGACAGTATAGCCAGTCAGTTCATTTGAAAATCCAACAGACAGAAGAATAGTATCATAAAAACAGAGGACAAGATTAAACCAGAAAATAGCTTTAACACTACAAGGAGAGAGAATATAAGGTTTGTTTCTGCAAAACGCTTGTAAATGGTTTGTAAAGGTTTCAAGTTGGTTTGCAATGTGCATTCTCAAAGATCATAGTTGTCAATCAACATGACATTGTGCTATAAGAATGTACATTTTGGAATACATTGATCACATGACTGCACAGCTGATGAGGTATGAATACAGGACAATGGAAGGGAACAAGAAAACTACTCCAGTATAATATAGGAACACAAATGAAAGTATATACGTGCATCTGACCCTCCTATGGGAATCAGTTTAAGCTCAAATGTTGAACAAGTTTAGCATTTTGAAAACAAATTGATGAGAGGCTTAGAATCTGCAACAATATACCACTCTTAGTCAGAAGATCAAACTTTGACATAGTTGCTGCATGAACAACAAAATTGTGGTGCACATGATCTCAACTATTTAGAATTGTTGCAAACCTATAATTCTTCAAACATGCACATACTTCACACTTAAGATATTATATTTGTAACATAACTGGACCATTATTTACTACTTAAGGCATTATTAAAAAAATTTTAGAATGAAGAACCATCAAATGAGAACCAATGCTTTAGGGAGCAGAAAGTTAATTAGCCTTGAAGTAAAAAAGACTTGAGCACAAGTCAAATCTTGAGTGCAAGACAAATATATACCACATGAATGACCTGGACAAGTCACATACATGATATTGTTCATAGACACTGGACTTAGAGTCAGGAACACCTAGGTATAAATCTTACCTCAGATACTTTCTAGTAGTATGACCCTAGGCAATATAATTAACCTCTCTGGAGTTGAAAGCCTCTAAGGTTCTTTCCAATTCTACTTACTTTGGAGGCAGTATGAAGTGATAGAAAGGGTGTTAAACTTGGAGTAGGTAAGACTTAGGTTCAGATACTACCCAAGATATTTAATAACTCTGTGACCTAGAGCAAGTTATTTCTCTATAACACTGTTTCCTCATCTGTAAAATAATCCTATGAACCTCTCAGTATCTCCAGACAACTCTTTATTACTATACATTATAAAACAAAGATCTGCATTGGAAGAGAGAGTTTTCTCACTTGAAGTCTCCTACAAAATGAAATTATATGGCTAGACCTAAATTTAAAAAAAAACAAATGGCCAAATGAATGCACAAACAGATAGATGATAGATAGATTGATTGATTTTCAAAACTCCTGCTTGACATACAAGTCCTTGGGAAATCTGGCTCCATCTTAACTATCCAAACATTTCTGCCAAAACTCCTGAACATATAACCTATGCTCTAGTCCTATTTCCTCCATGAATACTTAAACCCAGACTAATATCTCCCTCTTTTGAAATTCCATAATATGTAGAATCCATATTGAATGATTTAGTAATTATTCTTCAGTTTTTTCAAATTGGTATTCTCCCTTCTTATCAGTTGGTCTTGGAGGCCAGACACTGTATCCTCATTTTTTTCTGGCATGATATGGGATGTGACAGGGTGCTGAGAGCTAGATATGAGAGGAAGGGGGTGAAGGTAAGGAGATGGAAAGGTATCAAAAAGACATGTTGATTGATATCCATTTCTTCCTGTGAAGTCTTGTACAGATATGGCATATATCTGATCAACTCCTCTTCATTCAAAATCTTCATGTATTTGGAAATAATAGGCAAATTATCCCTTATCCTCTCTCTAGAATAAATGCCTCCAATTCATATATAGTTGAGAAGATCTCAAAGATTCTCACAGAATATTTTCATTCCTTTTGTTACCTTTGTTGCTCTCTCCTCTTTCTCTCCCTCCCTCCCTGTCTCTCCCTCTCTCTCTCTCTCTCTCTCTCTCTCTCTCTCCCTCTCTTTCTCTCTCTCTCTCTCTTTAATACAGAAGTGATTCCCAAAAAAAGGTCTGAATAATAAAAAGTATTGAGAATGTATCACTTCCTATCTTTTCCATGCTATACTTCAACTACATTTCAGCATCATGTTTGTTTTTATGCTCTCCACAAAGGCCCTATGCTGCTGATTCATATTTAGCTCATGACCCTGGGGTCTTCTTCTCTACTTGTATTTTTGTATTTCAACCTGTGTTTGTAGTAAGGAGCCCCATGAGCCCTTAGAAAGCTATTCCAGGTTCTATACACTTTTTTCTTTTTTTATTACTGAAGCTTAAATATGCAACAAGAAAACAAAAATATTATAAATTTGAATATTGAAACTTAAATGCAAAATAAGAAAAGAAAAAATATGTCACGTGCATAGCAGAATGTAAGAGAAGATTAAAAACACATAGCAATAGCTTTCCATTTCAAGAAAGCATAGATAATAAATACTATGTGTTGTGTTAACAAATGTCCATCTTTTCTTTGCTTCTTTGTTAGTTTTCATTTGTTCGCTGCTGTACACTTTTTACTTTGTTTTTTTTCCCCCTTCCTCCCCCCACTCCATGAAGGCTACAATTAAGTGTGGAGATATTTCTATATAGATATAGATATACAGACACACATATATATTTATACACATATATATACATACATAAATATATAGACATATACTTCCCCTAACAAATCCTGCTCCTGATCTTTGTTTTTAATGTTTGTGCATATCTCTTATTTCCTATCCTTCCTAACTCCTCTACTTTATTTCTACCTCCTATCTTGCCCTCTTATTATTTAACCCATCACCCCTCCAAGGATCTCTCTCTTATTCTCCCATTCCCATAAATCTAAACACCTTTCTATACCCCCTTTGACCTATTCCCTCACTCTCCCCTCTAAAGATCCTTCCCTTACCCTCTCAAGGATCCCTTCCTTGTTCTCCTACTCCCATTAATCTCAGCACCCTTCTATACCCTCCCTTTAACCTATTCCCTCATCTTCCCCTCTAGAGATCCCTTCCTTGACCTCTCCCTGCACCCTATCCCCCTAGTATTTTATTTCTTTCTGAATTTAGAAGATTTTTACATTTTACTAGATATATATGTATTGCTCCCTCTTGAACCCATTCCTGATGAAAGTAGGTTTCCAGAACTAATAGCTCTTCTCCCCCATCTAATTCCTTTATGTCAGTTCTTTCTCTCATTTATCTTTTGCATAAAATAATTACTCTTTTTAAAGTCATATCATACTCAGGTCTACTCCAATCTTTCTTACAAACTACCCAATTACTAATAACAATATTAGACATACATTTTACATACATAAAAGGTAAACAGTCTGTCCTTGTTGAGTTGCTTATAACTAGTCTTCAGCACATACTTTATATTTCTCTTGGCTCTCTGTCAAATCTTCTGAGAAGTTCAGGTTTTGTTTTGTTTTTTTAACAAACTCTTAAAAGTCTAACGCTTCATTAAATGTCCATTATTTTTCATTCAGGATTATGCTTCACTCTTCTGGATACGATTTCTTTTTACTCTTTGGCAAATAGAGTTCCAAGATCTGTGGTGTCTTTAAGTGTCACAACTGCTGGGTCCTGTGTGATTCCAATTGTGGCACCACCATATTCAATTTTTTTTTCTCCTTGCTCATAAGTTTCTATTTGCTGGAGGTTTGGGAATTTAACTATAATATTCCTATAGGTTTTCCTCATAGGATTTCTTTCAGGTGGTGATCCCTGGATTTTTTTTTTCAATTTCTACTTTCTCATCTTGTTCTAATGCTTCATGACAATTTTCTTTAATTATTCCTTAAATTACTGTATCAAGATTTTTTTTTATCATAGGTATCAAAATAGTAGTCTGAATAGCCTTGTTTTCTCTTCTTGATCTGTTCTCCAGTTCAGTTTTTTCTCATGAAATGTTTCACATTCTCTTCTATTTTTTCATTCCTTATATTTTGTTTTATTATTTCTTGATCCCTTATAATTTTGCTGGCTTCCACTTGCCCTATTCTGATTTTCAAATAGTCTTTCCTTCCTTGAGATTTTGGCTCTCCTTTTCTAATTAGTTGACTTTCTTTTCATTATCTTCTTGTTTTTCTTGTATTGTTCTTTTCTTTTTAAGATTTTCCTCAATCTCATTTGATTTTTAAAGTTTTTTTTTTCAGTTTTTCTATTAGGTCTTTTTGGGCAGGTGACCATTTAACATTACTCATTGGAGTATAAGAAAGCTTCTTTGCTTCAGTATCCTCCTCTGAAGACAAACTCCAGTCTTCTCTATTCCTATAGTACCTCTCTATAGTTGGATTCTTTCTCCTTTGACAGTGAATATTTTTTTATCAGTAGTAGCTTAGTTTTTATAATCACCTCTAGTCCTGAGGTATAGGGGATGGTGCCTTCACCCTCAGATTCTCCTTCAGTTCTCCCCACTGGCCTGCAACTAGAACCAAGACCTCCAGCCTCTTGTAAGTGCCCACAGCCAGTGGCATCCCCACCTCACTGCTTCTGCACTCACTGGCTTGTGCTGGTTGTCTCTCACCCCCAGTTGTATGTCTGTAACACAGTTAGGTCTGGCATTCTTTGTCAGAAGAGATTCCCAGCTCAGATGCCCAACACCCATCATTGTTCCAGCATTAAAAATTCCTGTGGCTGAGGCCAAGGCAGCCTCCCAACCCAGTTAGTGCCAGGGCTTGCTGCTTGTTGTTTAAGCGGACCTAGGACCAAGCCTGGAGTTGTTTAATCTTCACAGGGACCAAACCTCATCCTGGGACCTTTCTTCAGATCTTCTGTGATTGTCCCAGGAGAACCCCATTCTGACCCTACTCTTATTTATTTTCACTGCTCAATATTTGTCCTGAGGCACTATTTCAGGTCTTTTGTGGAGGGATATCTGGAGAGCTTGGAATTTTCTGACCTATTCCACTATCTTCCCAGAATCCTCTCTTTCTAGACAATTTTTAGATCAGAATCTTCTCTAAACTATGGCTCACAAATCCACAGGTTGGCTGGTTTGTTTATTGATGGGTTTATTTTTACCAATCAGTTCAGAAGGTAGCACATGCCCAAGCTAAGATAGCTTCTCTTTGCACATCCATCTCCTCTGGGTTTCTCATTTCATTTCTCATCACACTAGTAGTCAGCAACCCATTTTAGCTCTTAGTCTGTATTATAACCTTCTGACTAGGGCAAGTACATTCTCTAGGCTCTACCCCTTTAAATGGAAAAAGAGCTAAATAAAGCTATGGTTAAGATAAAAACCTTTAACCTCTCTCTACTTCTACTTCCAGTTCTATGCAAATGAAAACTGGTTGAAGATGACTAAAAAGGTTGCTGACTTTTATCCCACTTATTAGCAATAACAAATTCCAGTCTTGTCTCACTCTGGTTTCTTTTGATATAGTTGGATTGTGTACAATCCAAGCATAACACTTTGTACCTATTATTTCTTTCTCAGTTCACCCTGTTTATGTGGGGTCATTTTAACAACTGGACCGATCTTTTTAAATTTAATTCCCATTTTCCATAGGATTAGCAACTCTGAAGTAATTTAGTATGGTCTCTAGATAAGTACATTCTTGGTGCCTTCAACCCTGTAGCAAAATACATATTGAATAAAACAAGCTATAGCATCTATTCTGATGAGATGTTGCATTTATTGCCCACTCCCACCCAATCTGACACCAAGTCATTGATAATTGCCCTCTGAAGGCCACCTTCAGAGCAGTAGCTCCCTGTCTAATGACAGTATGCCCAAGATTGTATTTTTCCCTGCTTATCAATGAGAATGGTGACTATGACAGAATCAGGAATAATCACATCTAGTGCTTGCAGTGAAATTGGGATAAATCACCCCTAGAGTCTATTGCATCCCCCTCGTCTATGTGGCAGATCATTCCATCAGAGAAGGAAAATCAATTGGTCTGGCATGATTTACTATTTACAAAGCTTTATCGATTGCTACATAGTATCTTATGTTCTTCTAGGTGATTATAAATTGATTGTTTGATGATTTGTTCTAGTGTCTTCCCAGGTATTGATGTTAAGCTGACTGTAATTTCTGGGGTCATCCTTTTTCTTTTTTTTTTAAGAGACAGACTCACCTTTGCCTTTTCCAAGTATTCATGAACTTCTCCCTTCCTCCAATTCATAGGACCTAAAGCTAGAAGGGTCCTTAAAGATCATCTTGGCCAGGCCTTACTTTACAAATGTGGGAAGTAAGGCCAAGAGAGTCAAGTGGTAAGCCTAGGACACACAGCAATTTCATGTATACACTAGAATTCATACCGAGCTCTTCTGATGTCGAATTCAGCATTTTTCCCATTGTATTCTGCAATACATGCAGCCTTTCTAAGTTTTTTTTTAACTATAGACTTGAGAGCTGAATCTAAGTACCCAGATGCTCCTCAAATACATCCTGTACTCATATCAATAATGACTAAAATTATACCATTATTTCCAATCTTTTGACTTAAGACTTTATCCCTGTTATAATTCAACAATTTGGCACAAAATATAACATAGGGCTACAGAAAAAAGACTTGATTTTGGTTGATTCTGTACATAAATCCTTTGGCTGTGTACTTTGAAGTCCTAGTTACCTATATGTATGTGTAGGAAAATTGGGTGTCACCAGCAGAATCCACAATGCTATTCAAAGCTTAAGCTAATAATGACTCACTCAATTCCAGATCAAGCTACATACATACCCGTAGCCATAGACCACATATAGAACCCCAAGAACTTCCAGACAATATACTTTGCAAAGTTTGTCTTCAGTGTCCCAGCCGTTCCTTTCAGTAGCCCTCTACCTCCTCCTCAGTGATAGTCTCTGTTAGTATTACCTGAGCTCACATTTCCCCCTACCTCAAATAGTCATGTTCTGCACAGCCCTAGATTTTTCTCTCCACTTACCTGTCTACAGCCATTCCCCCCATCACCATTACTACACATACACACAGACCCTTACTCTGCTACATGCTTCAATCCTACAGAGATCAGCTTTCAGAGAAACTGTCATCTTAGAAAAAAAAATTGAAGTGAGTTTACACTATAATATTAATGAGTGGCAAGAACCCAGAGGTAAGGTATAAGGAAAAGAGCAATGGATTTGGAGTCAGAGGAGCTATATTCAGTTTGGGGGAACAACATAAAGAGGTCTCAATTTCCTGAACAATTAATTTACTGGTTAGATTAAATAATCTCTAACATTCTTTGCAACTCTAAATCATATCACTCACCTATGGCTTAAAAGTGTTACCCTCCCAGGGTGATTCATATTCTCTAAGGATATAATGCCTTAACTAAAAGGAATTATTTAATTTCTAATAATGGGAATCCCTATTATGGTGGGATAGTTTTAAGGAAGACATTTTAATAGGGTATCCTCCTTTTTTCATCTTTCAAATCATTTTGTGTTGGCTCTCTACTCCACTTATTCATTGCACTTCCTGAAAAATGTGAGCCAAATACTATTACCCCTTTGGCAGTGTAGAAGGCTGGAAACCCTTAATGCACAATCCAGTGAGTGACAGACCAGCTTCATTCATTCAACTCAATGAACTCCTGTGACTCTTTAATATCATGTGATCTCACAAAAACTTTATGATACAGGTGCCATTATTATCCCCATTTTACATGTAGTCTAAGTAGTTTGTAATTCACTTACTTTTCCACCTGTAGTAAGAAATTCATTTTGCTTGGAGGCAGGAAAAACCTGGATTTTAATCCCACCTCTACCATTTAAAAGCTATGTGACCATAGCTTGACATTTTTTCATCTATAAAATGGAGCAATATCAACAGTAGCTACCTCATAGAGTTGTTATGAGGATTTAATACATAATGTATGTAGATCGCTAAAATAGATATTGAATAAAAGAAGCCATATGGTATGCATTCTGATGAGATGTTGCATTTATTGCCCCCTCCCACCCAATCTGACACTGAGTCATTGATAACCCACTTCTGAAGGCCACTTTCAAAGCAGCAGCTCCCTGTCTAATGACAGTATGACCATGATGATATTTTCCCTTGCTTATCAATGAGAATGGTGTCCATGACAGAATCAGGAATAATCACATCTAGTGATTAAAGCACCATGTAAATGTCAGTTATCATCATCATTGTTATCTTAAACTGTAAGCTCTCTGAGGACAGTAACTATATTTTAGTCATCTTATACATCACACTAAAGGTACAAAGCTTGATTTCAGTTTGGGGTTTTTGTTGTTGTCATTTGTTTTTTGGTTGACAAACTGATTGCTGGGTCACTTCATTCATTCATTCTATTCAACAAGTACAATATAACAGAAAGATCCCTGAAGTGTAATCAGAGGTAGGGGGTTAAAATTTGGACTCTACTTCTTACTGCTTGTGTGACCTTGGCTATGTCACTCTTGAAGAAGCTTAGGATTTTGACAGGAGCTAAAAGGACATTTTTGACAGGGAAAATGAGTGAAGGCCCAGAAGAGGGAATCAACTTGGTGGATGAGGTAAACAGTGAAAATTATGCTTTACATTTTTATGGCACTTTAATTTGCAAAGGGCCTGCATAACCATTATCATCCACCTGATCCTGACAGTGTGAGCTCCATGAAAGCAGAAACCATGTTTTTATTGGTTTTTTTCCTTGTTTCTTGCCATTGGATTCAAATGCTCCAGAGGAAAGAGTGAGGCCGGTGACTTTGCACAGTCCTGCCTCACTTAAATTCAATTCACTTGCAAGTCAAGATATAACCCTCCTGATGTTATGGATCCTCTTTGAGAATGAAGGGCAAACAACAATCTGTGAGCAGTAATAGCTGCCCCACTGGGGACTCAATTGGCGAGTTCCAGTGAACACAGACTGACTAACACAATAAAGTAGGAAAGGCAAGTACCATGACCTTCATTTTGTGGGTTCTCATCCTTATCTTTTTTTCAAGGCTCAGCTCTGGTAATAATTCCTACAGGGAACCTTCTCAGATATCCCCCCCTCCCTTTGAAAGTATTTCCTCCATCCTCAAATTTTCCTTTATCATCTATCTAATCTGGATTTTACCTTTATCCCCATCACACCCAACCCAGTTGATGGCAGGCTAGTCAAAACATAATTTCCCATATCCACCCAGAGTATATATTTACAAAAACTGGTAAGATGACTGCTAAATTCATAAGGTACAGGCAGAAGTTGACTTATTTATGCACATTTCAATCTTAGTTATTAGACTGTATATTCATAAGTGTCAGGAGGCTTCCCTTCATTAGATTTATAAAGCAGCAAAGTACATTGTGTATTTCTGAATACAATAGAATGTAAGTGGTGACAGGGGGCCACTCAGATCCATCTTTAGTCCTAAATAGAGAGGAGCGGTCCCTGGGTTTGACCAGAGCTTCAGCTTATCCCAGGATCAGATAATCTAAGATCCAAGAATAGCTGTTTCTGTCAATGATGCATGTGTATCTTTGCCTAGGAGAAGGCAAGCTTCTTTGGGGCAAAGGACAGTCTCATCTCATCTCTGATTTTGTATCCCTGGTGCCTAACACAACAGCTGTAAAATAAGAACGCTTTTTTTTTCCTTTCTGGAGACATAGTTTCCCCATCTCACCCAGGCTGAAAGTACAGCTCAATTTCAAAACTAATGGGGGGAGATGGGGGAAAGGGGAGAGAATAGGATAGAGAGAAAAGGGGGGAGGAGAAAGGGGGAGACAGAGACAGAGAGAGACAGAGAGAAAAAGAGAGAAAGAGAGAGAGAGAGAGAGAGAGAGAGAACAAGAATTTTAATATAGGCTCAAGAAATAAGTCTAGTGCTATATCCTATATATCCCCTATATCCTTTCCCACAGTGTTGTCCACTAATTTCAAGCAAAAACACTCAGAATGCAATAAAAATTAACTTATCTTTATCTGAAGACAAAATCCATCATAAAATTATAGATAGTAAGTAAAAGAAACTTAAGTTTAAGTGATGCCAATTCACTAGGCTGATGGATACTAGAAAGGGGTAGGAAGTGGAAGAAGAGAAAAATTCACCAGGTTCCAGTAATAGCAAAAGAACAAAATTCTTTACTGGCAGGTTATTCTTTAAATGGGTCATTAAGTCTGAGAAAAAGGCAGCTAGTTGGCTCAGTGGATAGAGCACAGGGCCAAAAGTCAGAAACACCCAAATTCAAATCCAGCCTCAGACACTTACTAGCTGTGTGACCCTGGGCAAGTCATTTAACCTCTGTTTACCTTAATCCACTGGAGAAGGAAATCACAAACCACTCCAATATCTTTGCTAAGAAAATCCCATGAACAGTATAGTCCATAAGGTCACAAAGAGTCAGACACAACTGCACAGCAACAAAAGCCTGAGAAGGCTCCAAATGTGCATGACTATATTCAGTTCAGGGAAGCTGCATCTTTTGTTTGCAATCCACTAGCAGCTGGCAGCGTCTTTCACTTACTTTCACCTACTATAATACTTCAGTCCCCCCTTCCATTAGAGGAAAATCTTGCTTTCCATCAGCTCCTTGCTGATTAAAGGATACAATAGGATTTTCAATAAATCAATCAACAAGCATTTAGTGGGCCAGACTCACTATAAACACAAACATAAGACATCCCCGTCCTCAGTGGACTTTTATTCTATCAGGAGAGATAACGCGTGTGTGACTGTGCACAAAACAATACAAATAAGTTGCAAGGGAGGAGACAGGGCACTGGTTGCTGAGAGTATCAGAAAATATTTCATATTGAGAGTGGTTCTTGATCTAAATTTTGAAGGAAACAGTAACAATAATAATAATAATAGTTATTAATAACAGTGTTACCTGACATATAATAGACATTTAATAAATGCTTACCAATTAGCTAACATTTATATACTGCTTAATAAATACTTGTAAGTGCATGATTTCCCACATGGATGGGGGATGGAGTGGGGGGAAGGAAGGAAGAAAAGAAGGAAGAAGGAAGGAAAGAAGGAGCAGCATTGTCCAACTGGAACTGGCCAATTGAGTTCCCCCTGGGGCAGCTACTACTACTCACAGATTGTTGTTTGTCCTTCATTCACAAAGAGGACCAATGACATGAGGATGTCTTGACTTGCAGGTGAATTGAATTTAAGTGAGACAGAACTGTGCAAATTTACGCCCTCACTCTCCCCTCTGGACCCATCCCTAAAGATACAAGTCAGGACATCTGAAGACAGCCCAGGATACAGTGGGAGATCTTGGTCTTTTTAAGCTAAGGTCTTTCTCATATTTCAGTTTGTCTGAAGCTATGCCCATTCAGTGATTAAGGCTAGGTAAGAAGAGAGGCAAAAGAAGGCCTCTTTTACCTACTCAAAAATGTAGTCTGAAAGGGAAAGACCATCAGGGTTTCTCGCTAGGAAAAAAAAATTGCTATTTACACACTCCCTGAGCCATCAAAACCCAAACAATGACTTACTTATGGGTATTCCACCCAAAGGAAAGTGGATTTCTTGAAATAGAGCTCTGGAAAAAAAAACAGATTTTGGTAGGGCTCATTGGGATTCAAATGAAGCTACTTAACAATGCCTTAAACCCAAATTAGTCTGGCTCTTACTGACTCTCACTGATTGGCCAATATTAAATCCTAACTCAAGCCTCTGTTTGGTCTTTGTATGGGTTTTGATAGCTCAGAGTGAATATAAATAGCAATTGTTTCTGTTCTGGCCAGAAACTCTGAGGATCTTCCACCTTCAGATTAAATTTTTTTAACTAGGTAAAAGAAGCCTCTTTGCCTCATTTTTTTTATTTAGCCTTAATTACTGAATGGGTGTAGGCTCTGATGACTCTGGAGGTGAAAGTGAGGCTGGTGACTTTGCACAGTCCTGCCTCACTTAAATCCAATTCATTTGTAAGTCAAGACGTCACTTTTTTGGTGGCATTGGTCCTCTTTGAGAACAAAGGACAAACAACAAAAACAAACAATAAATACTTATTAATTGGCTAGCATTAATATAGTGCTAAAAGGTTGACAATGTATGTTACAATTATTGTCTCATTTAATCCTCATGACAACCTTGGGAGATAGGTGCTATTATTAACCTCACTCAAGCAGACAGAGGTTAAGTGACTTGCTGAGGGTCACACAGCTAGTTAG
>JAQQSU010008766.1:0-12862 GCA_028627135.1 Pseudochirops cupreus
GGCACTGCAGTTGGGAGATCCATTCTGCCCTACCAAAAAGTGCCATAGGAGAGAATAGAGTGGGGGAGGGGGGAAACACTGGGATGGCTGTTTTGGGGTGGTGGGTGGGGGAAAGACGGGGAGAAAATATGTAACTCAAAAAAAATTAATAAAATAAATAAAAAAAAAAGAAAAAAGAAATGAGAAGTTTGGACATTTTTACCTAAGCTAGATGGAATGGCCTTGGTTATATCCCTGCTGTATATATTTCAAGTGGATGAGACCATTTTGAAGAAGGCAAGGTCTCTCCTGCCTCAAGCACCATTCTCTAATAGAACTTGTTAGTTTGAAGAGGTAGAGGGAGCCTTATGATAAGTTGGTAGCTTCAGAAGTTTTTACTAGTGGCCACCTAAGTACTGGCCTGACATTCGGAGGAGCTCCTTGGTATTACAGACTTAATTAGTACCACCCAGTACACTAGGATGATTTAAAGGTGAATACTTAGAATTAAACAGGGTAGTGATGATAAATGTTTGACAGCAGACTAGGAAGAATGTCCACAGACATTTTCTTTTAAGTTTAATCTGCATTATTTACATATTATGTCACTTCCTTAAGTTTAGACAATTAACAAAACAATAAATTTAACCCTGATTTGCAGTGTTTGCCAATTTCTGAGGTACAAATGCTCACCCAACTGGCTTCAGCACACTCCTAGTCAGATAAGTATTACTGAATGCAGGGTAATGTCCAAAGACTCAAAAAAATAGGATATTCCTGCTCTCAAAGAGCTAGCAACCTAATAAGGAAATGGTGGGAGCAAACAAACCAGTAACTCACATGAAATAATGAAAATAATTAGGAAATAAATTACTGAGAAGAGGACAGTGGGTTTAATGAACAAAGAGCTAAACCTGGATTCAGGAAGTTGTTGTTCAGAATTCATTTCAGTCATGTCTGACTCTTCATGACCTCATTTGGAGTTTTCTTGGCAAAAATACTGGAGTGGTTCGTCATTTCCTTCTCATTTTACAGATGAGGAACTGACAGAAACAGGGTTAAATGACTTCCCCAGGATCACACAGCTAATAAGTGTCTGAAGCCAGATTTGAACTCAAAAAGATGAGTCTTCCTTACTTCAAGCACAGAACTCTACCTACCAGACTACCTAGCTGCCCCTGGATTAGGAAGAACTGGGTTCAAATGTGACCTCTAATTGAAGATCATAAAATGTCTGCATGACCCCAGACAAATCATAACCTTCCTGAGCCTGCAACAACACTTAAAACTTATCTAGAAAGTCATAGATAGATTTTGACACAATATAACTTGGATTCATGGATCCAAAGGAATAATAATTATTTATTTCCAAAGAACTTTAAGGTTGACAAAGTACTCTGCATAGAGTTTCTCATTTGATCCTTTAGTGTCTATGAGATAAGTATATTATTATCTCTGTTTTACAGATGAGGAAACTGAGGTCCATGAAGATTTAGTGGCATACCTAGGGTCTCATAGGTGGTGACTAAGTTAAGATTTGAAATCAAATCTTCCTAACTTAAAGGCCAGCTTTCTATCCAGTATAGTAGATTAATTGGGAAGATTTCCCAGAAAAGGCATATGTTGGCATGAATTACATTTCCCCTCTGGCTTTGGTTTACCCACTTTAAAAAAAGGGGGCTGGGCGAGCTCACTTTTCTTAGGAAATCTAATCAACATAATGTATTCAAATTCTTAAATGCAGAGTTCACTGTTCCAAGGAGGAAAGAATGACTCTTAGAGCTAATAACCTTTGGTAACACATAGTTTTCCTGTATCTCCAATCACAACTAAAGAAATCAAAAGGGGAAAAGATCTATTAGGTCATCTTTCCCCCCACCCTTTTTTTCAACATAGAATTCTTTACTCAAATCTGTTCTCCAAACACTCATTCAGGCTAGTCTTAAATGATTCAAATGATTTTCCTTGGGATGCTATTTTCAACAAAAAGTAACAATCGACTCTGTTTTCAGCCCTTAAGAGAGTTTGAGCTGCTTGGTATAGTCTGGCTACTGCTTAATTTTTCATTTTTAGCTTTTCCTTCTACTAGTTGATCCTTTCCTGCCCTTCTGAAAACCAAGAAAGAGGGAGAACCCAGAAGCTACCAATCATCTACTTGAGTAAAGTTTTATACAGTCCGTGATATTCTCTCTAATCTATATTCCAAAATGTTTTTCTCCCATTCTTCAAAATGCCCTCCCCTTTATTTGCCCTTTTCCATTTGGAGTTGTTGCTGAGCTCCTTAGCAGTTGTGACCATTAGTATTAGAATAACAATACCTTTTAATGGGACCTGTGAGATTATCTAAATATTTTCTAGTTTACCCCATGCCCACCTTATTCTACAGCTGAAGAAAGTGAAACTCAGAGAAGAGATAAAGTTCACCCAGTTAGTTATTGACTCACCAGACCTCAGGTCACCTGACTCCCAGCTCAGGACTCTTCTCATTGTATCCTACTACATAAAAAAGGACTGAACTAAGATCGCATCTTTTAAGACTTATCAAATGATGTATTTCTGATGGGAGGAGTTCTTTGATTAAAGGCTGTGCAGCACTCTAATTTCTGGAAAAACCTAAATACTTAGAACGGGAGTTCCAAGGTTCTAGTCCATGGCCAGCTTATGAAAATCACATGAATGACCTACTGGAGGCTTAATTCCAAAAAAACCAGCAGCAAATTTCATTTGTCTCCTTTTATATGGTCTGTCTAAAACAGTCCCTTTACTTAAGGTGATACAGAAATATAGAAGGAGAAAGTACAATTGGCAGCAAGGTGGCACAGTGGATAAAGCATTGGACCTTGAGTGAGGAAGACCAGAGTCTAAATATGACTTCAGACAGTAGCTATGTGATCCAGGGAGGTTACTTAATCACTACCTGCCTCAGTTTTCTCATGTGTAAAAGGAAGATAATGATACCTACCTCCCACTGTTGTGCAAATAAAATGAGACAATTATTTTAAAATACTTTGCAAACCTCAAAGCACTGTTAAACACTAGCTGCCTACTTCTTTTCATTCTTCATTATATTCTGTAGCATTCACTTGGATATGGCAGCTATGGCAAGGTGCCACCCTGCCACCCCAGTCATTTTACTCAGTAGAAATGGTCTTCCTAAGTATCTGTAGTTCTTCTGAGGTATTTATTTTTTCTCTTCTTTTTAAAATTTTATTTTCAATTCAAGCATTTCCATAACACAATACAATAACAAAAAAGATGATTGCATATGAAAGCAAATCTACCATGAAAAACTTGCTATTTCCTCCAAATATATGACAGATATCATATAAATTTCTTTTTTTCTCCTGTCCAGCCCCCCCCCAAAATGGCTACCATTAGACACAAATTGTTTATATATGTAAAATTATTCTATACATATTTTTATTTATCAGTTCTTTCTCTGGATACAGATAGCATCTTTCTTCATATGTCCTTTATTTTTCATTTGTGTGTTTTTAAATCAAAATGACTCAATTGCTCAGTCATTCTTGAAACAATGTTGCTGGCTGGTGGAGCTAAGATGGTGCAGTAAAAGCAGAAACTTTCTGAGCTCCCACTCTAACTACCTCCAATACTTGTTGAAAAAAATGACTCTAAACAAATTTTAGAGCTGCAGAACCACAAAGTTACAGGGAGAAACAAATCTCCCACCGAAGGAAAGCCTGGCAGGCTGACAGAAAGTGTCTATCATACTGGGCTGGGAGCTAAGCATAGTCCCATGTGAGTGGACTGGGTACAGACCCGGGCCAGCCCCTACCAGCAAACAAGCTGCCCAGATCAGTTGGAGCAAACTTCAGGAGAGTGAATCACCATTAGATGTGGCAGTTTTCAGACTTCTCAAACCATAAACACCAAAGAGAAACTAAAAGGTCAGTAGGGAACTCTGTTAGAACTGTGGGAAGAAAAGAGCACAGTCTAGCTCCTGTCCCTTGTGTGAGAGGTGGCAGTGGCTCAGTGGCCATGTGGCTGCCTCTGAAGCTCCTGGCCTGCAGATCATAAGGGCACCAAGTAACCATTCAGAGGGTAATCACTCTTGCTTTGACCAGCTTGCATATGGGTCTCAGTCTTGGGTAGTGGTCCTGGGGTGAGGAATGCCAGTGTGCCAGAGCTTGTGGTGGCAGTAGAGAGGTCACCTTCCTCATAGCACTGACAACTGCTAAAACCCCAGTAATTTGGGACACAAATCTCTTCACTCTGGAAGCAGAGTTCTACTGTGGCAAAGAGCTCAAAAGTCAAGTAATTGGCTGGCAAGATGATATGAGCAAGTAGAGAAAGTATAATCGGACCACAGAATCTCTTTGAGGGGACAAAAGGGATCAAGACATGGAACCAGAAGAAGACAATGAAGTCAAAACTCCTCTATCACAAGCTTCCAAGAAAAATATGAAGTGGTTGTAGGTCATGAAGAAGCTCAAGAAGGATTTTGAAAATCAAGTTAAGAGAAGTAGAGAAAAGAATTGGGAAGAGAAATGAGAATGATGCAAGAAAATTATTAAAAACAAGTCAACAACCTGACTGAAGAAAATAACACCTTAAAAAATAGACTAACTCAAATGGCAAAAGAGGCCCAAAAAGCCAATGAGGAAAAGAATGTCTTAAAAGGTCGAATTTGCCAGATGGAAAAAGAATCTCAAAAGCTTTCTGAAGAGAATAATTCCTTCAGAATTAGAGTGGAGCAAATGGAAGCAAATGACTTTATGAGAAATCAAGATACTATTAAACAGATCTAAACAAATGAAAAAATAGAAGGCAATGTGAAATATCTTATTGGAAAAACCCACTGATCTGGAAAATTGATCCAGGAGAGATCATTTAAAAATTATTAGACTACCTGAAGGCCATGATAAAAAAGAGCCTAGAAATCATCCTTCAAGGAATTCTCAAGGAAAATTGTCTTGATATTCTAGAACCAGGGGACAAAATAGAAATTGAAAGAATTCACCAACTTCCTCTTAAAAAAGATCCCCAAAAGAAAACTCCTAGGAATATTATAGCCAAATTTCAGGACAAGGAGAAAATATCATAAGCAGACGGGGAGGAACAATTTTATTTTTGTGGAAACACAATGAGGACAACACAAGATCTAGCAGCTTCTACATTAAGGGATTGAAGGGCTTGGCATATGATATTCTGGACGTCAAAGGAGCTAGGATTAAAACCAAGAATCTCCTACCCAGCAAAACTGAGTATAATGTTTCAGGGGAAAATATGGTCATTCAACGAAATAGAGGACTTTCAAACATTCTTGATGAAAAAAAACAGAGCTGAACAGGAAATTTGACTTTAAAGTACAAGAAGCAAGAGAAGCATGAGAAGGTAAACAGGAAATAGAAATCATAAGGAACTTATTAAAGTTGAACTATTTACATTGCTACATGGAAAAAATGATAATTATAACTTATGAGACTTTTCTCAGTATGAGGATAGTTAAAGGACTATATATGTGTATGTATATAAATACATACATATATATATATATATATACATACATTTATATGTATATATAGGAGGGTCTATGTGTGTGTGTGTGTACATGTATACACAGAGGGCACAGGATGAGGTGAATATATAAGAGATGAGATCTAAAAAATAAAATTAAAATTTGAAAGAGGAATATATTGGGAGAAGAAGAAAGGGAGAGATAGAATAGGGTAAATTATCTTAGATAAAAGAAGTAAAAGAAAACTGCTACAATGTAAGGGAAGAGCAGGAAAGTGAAAGGGAATGGGACAACCTTACTCTCATTTAATTTGGCTTAAGGAGGGAATAACATACATACTCAATTGGGTATTTTACCCTACAGGAAGGTAGCGGGGAAGGGGATGAGAGTGGGGATGATAGAAGGGAGGGCAGATTGGGGAGAGAGGGTAGTTAGAAGCAAACACTTTTGAAAAGGGACAGGTCAAAGCAGAAAATAGAGTAAGTGGGGTCAGGATAGGATGGAGGGAAATATAGTTAGTCTTTCACAATATAACTGCTATGGAAACGTTTTACGTAACTACACATATACAACCTATATTGAATTGCTTGTCTTCCCACTGGGGGTGGGTGAAAAGGGAAGAAGGGAAAGAATCTGGAACTCAAAGTTTTAAAAACAGATGTAAAAAAATTGTTTCTTTTACATGCAATTGGGAAATAAGATATACAGGCATTGGAGTATAGAAATACATCTTGCCCTACTAGAAAGTTAGGGGGGGATGGAGGAGGATATAAGAAAGAACAGATTGGGAGAAGCAGTATTCAGTAGGCTGGCTATCTTGGAGTGGGGTATAGGGGAAAGATGGGGAGAAAATTTATAACTCAAAATCTTGTGGAAATCAATGTTGAAAACTAAAAATAAATAAATAAATTGGGGGGAAATGATATTACTGCTACTATATACAATGTTATTTTGGTTCTGCTTACTTGGCTCTTCATCAGTTCGTGCAAGTCTTTCTATGTATTTCTAAAACCATTGAGTTCATCATTTCTTATAGCACAGTAGTATTCCATCAAAATCATATACCATAACATATTCAGCCATTCCCCAATTGATTGGGATCCCTGAAATGTCCAATTCTTTGCCACCATAAAGAGAGCTGCTATAAACATTGTGTTCTCATTCAAAATTACAATTACTATTTATGAATTTTTGTCCATCTTGTTTTTAATTCACTATTTTCTTTCTCAGCTTCTCTTTTTACCCTATCTCTGTTACTCTATCTTTTCTCCTTACCCTCCCACTACCTACTTCATCCACTCCTGAACGAGCCCCCATTCTCCTCACCCCTAAATCTCAATCCACACACCCCTCCAAGAATCCCCCCAATCTCTCCCCCACCCTCCCAATCCCAATCCACATACTCCTCTAAAAGTTCCCCAGTTTTCTCTCCTTTCTACATGTTCAGAAGGCTTCTACACCTTTCTGGATGTACACATTGTTCCCTCTTCAACCCAAATGAGAGTAAGGTTCCAATACTTCCCGCCCTCCATCTCCATCTGCTTTCTCCATATTAATTCTTCCTTTCATGTCCCATTTATATAATATAATTGCTCCCTTTTTTTACAAAAGGTTGAGTTAAATCTTTGAAAATAAGAAGAAAGTATGGGGAAAAAAATTGCCTAAAGAGGATTCTTCATGAGTACTCCCAAGGGTATATATCCCAAAGCAGTTGTTAAATGACATATTGAGTATGTATCTACATGTCCTGAAAGTTGTTCAAAAGTCAGTTCAGTATATTCTAGCCCACTAATTGGAGGTAGCATGGTACAGAATGGTATTATAGTAGTTATATGGTACAGCATGGTACAGAAGAATCAAATTGGCTTTGAACCCTATCTCTACTATTTACTACTTGTGTGATCTTGTCATTTAACCTGCTGGGGTCTCAATTCTTCATCTTTAAAGTCAGGATGAGATGGGATTAGAAAGCCTCTAAAGTATTTTTTACCTAAAAATTGATGATTCTGTGACTGAGAGACTTCCCTCATTGGTGAGTTATAAATCATGCCTTCCTTATCTAGTACAACATTAAGAAGAGTGGGGGAAATTGAGGGGGAGTAGAAGATTCACCTTTCAAGGTGTGGAAGATGTAAACTCTCCATAAAGGATTTCCTTTAAGTAGAATTACCTAATTGTAAATGCATGACATGGTATAGTGGGAATCGAGAAACTTGGATTCAAATACTACTTCTGCTACTTACTGACTATGAAATCACGAACAATCATCTAAGTCTCAGTTTCGTCATCTGTAAAACAGGGATAATAACCCCTCATGGTTGATGTGAGCATCAAATTAAATAATGCAACATAGTTTGTAAACATTAAAGTGATATATAGATATCATAGGGAATATTGCAGTATGTTTATTTCCAATATCTTTGGTCCCTGAGAGCCCCAATCTCTTAACTTTATCTGACTTCCTCCTTTCCCTGCATTCATTCCTAGTTTTAGAGGCAAGTTTTCAGCAGCCACTATGACTAACTAATCTCCAAGAAGAATGGTTATGTAAGGTACAACTCAATATGGAGTTATCTGCATAGAAACACCATAGTGTGTGGCCTATTTCTTAATTCCAGATAAGCTTTCTGCTACCACTGTTTGTTTGTAGTCGCCCTCCACATCAGTTGTTATCTGCTTAAGAGAATAAAAATCCACATTAGTACCAGATTAAATAAACCTTGAGTTATATATCTGTAACAAAAAATTTTTTAAAAAATATACTTCCCACTCACATATAAATGTTTTTTGGTTATCTGCTTTTTTGGATTATACACAGTATTGTCTTCCATCCCAAAGGAACAAGAGATAACTCTACATGTGAATCAAAATCTGATTCAGTTGGTATCCCACTGCAGCAGCTTTTAGGAACTTAGAAGAGGCAGACTAAGCAGTAAAAATTGAAAGCTATAAAGTTATTCAACCTACTTGACTCACACAAGGTAAGAAGGCAAAAGAACTAGTTGGAGACACCTAAGGAAATGGGAATCACAAGGTAGGAAGACACAAAACGAAAGGGCAAAGGATATAAACAGATTATAGTTGCCTAGGGGTAGGGGAGAGCAAGAATAGGAATTGATCTTTGAAGAAAACAGGGTAGATTCACTACTCAAAAGACAGAAGGAAGGTAGGTGAGATGATCTTGAGGTTATGGCCAAATCTAACTTGCCTAACCTGTTACATAACTTCTCCTAATTTGATACAAATAGATTTGTGGGGTATCTAGATTATACCCCACAAAATAGAGTTACTCAGAGATGTACACAATGATTGGGTGTTTTACAGAGAGAAAGAGGATCTCTAGTAGATGTGTATTATTATTGGCTTTCTAACTCTGGTATCATAAGTAGAAAGCTGTCAAGAAAGCTAGAAATTTCTGGAATGAAAATTCAAGATGTGGAGGATTCAGTGAAGGGCAGGGCAGGGATAACATACAAGTGGAAGGTACCTGTATAGAGCAGAGACAACCTGTCACAAGAAAGCCTGGGACCAGGAAAACCAGAGATGGTTTTTGGTTTGGGTTTTTGGTTCTACCAAACTGGATTATGTGCCAACCATATTTCAGACTCACAGAGGGGACTTAGGCTGAGGCTACTTCCTTATGTGTAACTGACAAGCTACATTTCAGAAGTATACAGCCTTGTTCTAGAGCTCCTGAGACTATAAATGCACCAGAAATCATAGGAAAGGCAAGATCTATAATAATATCTTGTAATCACCAAAAGTCAGAGATCTTTGTTAAGTCTGGAGTATAGACTACCTTGCTAGGTAGTAACTGGAATGTAGACAAAGTATGAACAGAGACAGTTTTTAAACAAAGTGAAATTGTTGATTTCTAGCTTAGTGTACATAAATTCATGCATACAAAGTTAAATCTCAAGTTTCTGTATGTATACATGTATTAAAGACCCATTTTGAATTCCAGACCCACCCATAAGAAACAGAAATAAGCCTCAAATTCATAAACTCTACAATCTTTCCTGCCTTTTTTCTGGCCTGTGTATGATCGTGATGAAATCACTTAACATTCTGGACCTTACCTCACTTGCATAATAAGTAGAACATACTACATGGTATCTAAAGTCCCTTCCATTTCTCATTCTGTGCTCTAATTATCTCTAGATCATACTTAAATTACTAATGTCCATGTATTTTCAGCTAGATGAAAAGTATGACTTTCAGTTTTCCTCAGTAGGACAAAGTTACCAAACTGTGTAACGTAGTCATATGCTTTCTCATATAGAAAAAGTATCAGTAAGAAGGGATATGGACACAGGGTCACCACCCTCCTGCTGTACTCAATGCAAGACTTCGGAGACATGTCTCTCAAGCATATGAGCCAGGTAACACTGACATTTGGCTTCAAATGAAGTCTTAACACAGATAACTGAAATGTCTTGAAAAAAACAGATGAAGATGAAAGCAAAATTACCACTGAAATTACGGTCTCCCATTTAAGTTGACTCTTGATTCTTTCAGAGACCAGAATTTGAAGTATGAAATTTGAAAGAATAAATCATTCAAAATTGGAGAAAAAAAATGACTTCTTCATTTAAATCAGAAGAAAGAATAAATAGTGACAAGGACTTAGGATCCAGTGTACCTTTTCTCACTGTATTCTCTCTTTCCTTTTATTAATGAACCACCTTAGAACACTGAAATATTCTTGAAGAGGAAATACCTCATAGTTTCACTACCTAGATCATCACTAAAACTTCTATCTGGTATCTGAAGTCAGAAGGAACCTCATTAAGGGCAAGGAAAAACTTTAAGGCAAAGTCCAACAACTGTATTTTATAAGTAGACCAAGGCTATACCAGTCACAACACTAAGATGTTGGCCACCTATTAGCTCATTACTTGATTTGTTCCCATATTGAATCTCATCATTCCAAATTCTAGGGTAATCCAAGGTGTGTGTGGAAATTTTCTCATTAATTACTGAAATTTAACATCTCTCAAAATTAATATTCTAAACTACCAGATCCCAAACTAGATCATTAAAAATTATTTATTTAATAACCCAGAGAAACTTCTTTTCCCAATAATAAGTTATATTTCTGTATATAAAATTTTAATATTTTAAGATTAAATAAATATTAAAGCTATTAAACAATTTATTAATAATACATCAATAACAAATAAATTGTTATTAACAATTTATTGAATGTAAGAAAGATCCTAGCCAGTGTCACCTCAAACCTCCACTGTAGCAGAAGATGATTTTTCTTTACTTCTGGAAATATCATTCCACTATTCAGTTCACTCAAGTCACCAAACATTTCCCATCTCAAGAATTCCCTTCACTGTCTTTAGAAGATGAAGATCGAAACATTTGATTCAAGAAGTGAAGGTTTTTCATTCTATTTTTCTCCTTCTTCAGCTTCTTTCTGGACATGACAGAAAACAGTCTCTCTAGCTTTTCCAAATTATCATTACTCTTAATAGTCTCTATTGCAATTCACAAATTATAAAATTATTTTTATGTTTCTTCATTAAGCATTCATTAAGAGAGTTTTAACAAAATGAATTCATCTGCTTACTTTTTTTCTCTGTTTTTCACAAACTCCTAATAGGTCCTCATATATAAAAATTGAAAACCCTGAATCCATGGAGAGAAGAACCATATAGAAGGAGAGTTACAATTATAATTCTAGCATCTATGCTTTTAAAGAGACAGCAATGGTTTTTATAGTGTCTCTAGGACAGGCCTTTGAAACCAGTGGTTTACAAGTAAATAAACTGAGGCCAAGAAAGTTAATAAAGTTGCTTGCTCAACACCCTAAGATTAGTAAATGGCAAAGCTGAGATTTGACCTGCATCTTCCCATTTCAAATTCAGTGTTCTTTCCATTAAACCATTTTGTCTCATCTTACGTATACTAATTAATACCCTTCTCATATGGTGGTTAAACTTTCCAAAAAAAATTTCATAGAAGTTAACTTTTTTTAATCAATCATATGTATAAACATATATTTCACTACAGAAAAATAATCACATATAAATCCTTATCATGCACCTATGTTTAATAAGAGCATATTCTATGGTAACTTCTAAATTCATTATTAGCAAAGGTTGTATTTAAGATTCCTGTGTCTACTGCTTAATAACACCCAAATTAGTCTCGATGGAATTAGCTGTAATTAAGGACATTGTGAAATATGGTGGGGGCAAACAGAATTACACTGTATTACTTTATTAATAATATTCTTTAACTACACTGTAAATTGCTATTAGGCCTGCATATTACTGCCTGGATATGGAAATAGTCTTTTGCTATGCTAATCTAACACAATTTTCTTTTAAATGTAAACAAATTATACTCTATTAATATGCTGTTCTACTTGCATAGTTAATTATTGTAACAGTAAGGAATAAAATTGTTCTGCTTTCTCTGTTTCTGATGGAAAAAGAGCTACATAAATAGTTTAATAGGGAACTAATTATGCAAAAAATTTAGATGCCTAAAATGTGTTTGTAATTACATTAAAATGGTCTTCTGTTCAAATATTGGAAAGCCTGCTAATTGGAGGCTAGCTGAAAATTTAAATATTGTGAATCAATGATTTTAATACAGTACATGTTTGGTTGTGTTTCTGTTCATATTTGTCTTGAAAATGAAGAGAACATTTAACAGTGTTTAATAAGAGTAGTTCTGAATTTCATACCAATGAAGTTTGTCAGTGGCAGGCATAAATTTTAAACGTGTATTCTGCAGCATTATCTTTAATTTAGTCAAAGGGTATGGGCAACCTTTTGGCATTGCCACACAGATAACAACAGAAATGCAATAGAGGTTAGGGTAATGAGAGAGAGAATATGATGTAGGCCAAATCAAAATGTCCTGGAAAATGCCCCGTGACAACCAAACAACAGTTGATATGGTTGTAAATTGCTAAATTGTTTTAGATAAATAAACACATGTAACTGGTCACCTGCCTGTTCCCCAAGGATTTCCAAATGTGCCACCTTCTCCAGCTGTAATTAAAGAGTGTTAAGGATGTAATGCCTTGTTCTAAATGATTTTTCGTGCTATCCAATCTTTTATTAGAAGGTGGAATGGATTCAGAATCTTAATCTGGAAAAAATAAAATCACAAAACATATCCACTCTTTTGGAAATATTCAACAATAATCCACTTGTCTCACAAGGACAATTTATTCATTGTATATCTAGTAGCAACACAAATGAGAGTGCTCCATATGAGCCTAGCAATGACATTAGCAATCCAAGAGGGATGTTTTCATTAAAACCCTTCCTATTAACTGCACCTTTCTCTCTGGTTGAATGTCATCTTCTTTTCTCCCCTCTACATTCTTCCCTCTTTCCAAAAGCCAGATCAAGTCTTGCTTCCTTCTTGGAGGTT
>JAQQSU010008767.1:0-12862 GCA_028627135.1 Pseudochirops cupreus
CAAATGGCAAAAGAGGCTCAAAAAGCCAATAAGGAGAAGAATGCCTTAAAAAGCTGAATTTGCCAGATGGAAAAAGAATTTCAAAAGCTCACTGAAGAGAATAATTCCTTCAGAAATAGATTGGAGCAAATGGAAGCTAATGACTTTATGAGAAATCAAGATACTATTAAACAGATTCAAACAAATGAAAAAAAAAATAGAAGGCAATGTGAAATATTTCATTGGAAAAACCACTGACCTGGAAAATAGATCCAGGAGAGACAATTTAAGAATTATTGGACTACCGGAAAGCCATGATCAAAAAAAGAACCTAGAAATCATCCTTCAATAAATTCTCAAGGAAAATTGCCCTGATGTTTTAGAACCAGAGGGCAAAATAGAGATTCAAAGAATTCACCAGTCACCTCTTGAAAAAGACCCCAAAAAGAAAACTCCTAAGAATATTATAGTGAGGTTCTGGAGGTCCCAGATCAAGGAGAAAATATTACAAGCAGCCAAGAAGAACCCATTAGAATATTGTGGAAACACAATCAGGATAACAAAGAATCTGGCAGCTTCTGTATTGAGGGATCAAAGGGCTTGGAATATGATATTCCAGATGGCAAAGGAGCTGGGATTAAAACCAAGAATCACCTACCCAGCAAAACTGAGTATAATGTTTCAGGGGAAAATATGGTCATTCAATGAAATAGAGGACTTTCAAGCTTTCTTGATGAAAATACCAGAGTTGAATAGAAAATTTGACATTCAGATACAAGAAACAAGAGAAGCATGAGAAGGTAAACAGGGAAAAGAAAACATAAGGAACTTATCAAAGTTGAACTATTTACATTCCTACATGGAAAAACAATAATTGTAACTTATGAAATTTTTCTCAGTATGAGGATAGGTGAAGGGAATATAAATGTATATATATGTATACATATATATGTCTATATAGGAGGGTATATGTGTGTATGAATACATATGTGAGTGTGTGTATATATGTGTACAGTTATATATAGACAGAGGGCACAGGATTAATTGAATAGGAAGAGATAATACTTAAATGGTGAAATTGAGAGATGAGAGAGGAGATGGGGAGAGACAGAATGGGGTAAATTATCTCATATAGAAGAGGCAAAAACTGTTAAAATGGAGAGGAAGAACAGGAAGGCAAAAGGGAAAGGGTCAACCTTACTCTCATTGAATTTGGCTTAGGGAGGGAATGACATACACACTAAATAGGACATCTCACCTTCAGGAGAGTAGGGGGGAAAGGGATGAGGGGGGGATGATTGAGGGGAGGGCAGGTTAGGGGGGAGGGCAGTTAGAAGCACACACTTTTGAAAAGGGATACGGTCAAAGTACAAAATAGAACAAGTGGGGCTTGGGATAGGATGGAGGGAAATATAGTCAGTCTTTCACAATATATTCACTATGGAAATGTTTTATGTACCTACACATGTACAACCTGTATTGAATTGCTTATCTTACCAGTAAGGGTGGGTGATGAGGGAGGAAGGGAAAGAATCTGGAATTCAAAGTTATAAAATCAAATGTTAAAAAAAAACATTATTTTTATTATTTATATGCAACTGGGAAATAAGATATAGAGGCACTGGGGTAAGGAGATCCATCTTGCCCAACTGGAAAGTTGGAGGGGGGATGAGGGAGGATACAGGAGAGAGCAGATTGGGGGAGGGGGTATACAGTGGGATTACTGTTTTGGGGTGGTGGATAGGGGAAAGACGGGGAGAAAATTTGTAACTCAAAATCTTGTGGAAATGAATGATGTAAACTAAAACTAAAAATAAAATTTAATTTAAAAAAACTCATTATGCTCTACCAAAATACTTTCTAGTTTTCATTTTATTTTCAAACAATTTTATGAAGTAGGTGATATTATAATTTCCATTTATTTATATGAAGAAGCTGAGGCTCAGAGAAATTATGACTTGCCTAGTGTTTGTCACTCAGTAAGGTCTGAAGCAAGATGTGAAACCATGTTTATCAATGACATCATGCTACATGATGTTGGAGAGTATTTGAGAACTAAAGTCAGGAAATCTGGGTTTGGATGACAGCATTGGAGCTTAAGAGTTGTGTGATTATGGGGAAATCAGTTTAATCATTTAAGGTCTAAATTTCAATAACTCATATATAAAATGAGAATGACACTTTGCAGGATTTCTGTCATTTACTATGTAAATGAATCACTTGGGGTCACCCTCCAACACACAGGTCTGTGACACAACAATAAGTTTATCTTTAATAATCAGGTAGAGGATCCAATTGGTTTGAGGCAAAGGAAGCTAACATAAAAAAGTAGCAACAAACTATTTCCCTCTAAAAATCTTTGGTATCCTCTACCACTAATACACACAATATCTGTGTGAAGAGTGGAAAGACACAGGGAAAGACACATGGTGGGGCATAAATGTAGGGAAAATATATTTCCAAGACATTATTATGGAAGGCTAATTCTTGCTTCTGATGATGAAAACCTCTGTTCTCTTCTAGGGTTGTGATTAAACAGTTTCCCATCGGGTCTATTCCTTCTTGGTCTCTTAGTCTATGCTGGACAATGCTCAGCCAGCCAGAAGTCAGTCAATCAATTAGTCAGGTTAGTCAGTCAATAAATCAAAAATCACTTAATCAAGCACTTGCCCTGTACCTGGCACCAAGCTTGTTCCCAGAGAAGGAGTAGGAAAGGTCTGGTTTCCTTTTGCTGCAAAGATACATGGTGAAACAAAAAAAAAAAATCTGTCTTCAAGTAGCTCAGATCTGATCTCTGCTGCTGAGTGCTGTTCCAATATTGGGCTCATAGGCCAATTTAGAAATTAATTTAGAAAGACCAAGGTCATCCACCACACACTGGGCCATTGCCAGTAATCTTGATTTTTGTCTTGCCACTGGACTTCAGTGACTCTGGGGGACAGAATGTGACCGATAATGACTTTGCACAGCTCTACCTCTCTTAAATCCAAATCAAGGCATCCTCATGATGTCATTGGTCTTTTTCAAGAATGAAGGATGAACAACAGCATACACTCCACTTAATGCTAGTCAGCTATAGACTCTACCCCTGCCAGTTTCACCAGATCAGGTGAAATCTTTGGCCACTTTTTACTCATAGAAGACTGAGTTCTGGCATTTTTTTCTCCCAGCTTTTTAGAAAAGGGAAAAAGAAACTTTTGCTTGGATTTTAGCAAAAATCAACAAAAAGGCTGATATTGTTCCCAAAATCTTGGCTGCTGTGGTCTCTCATTCTACCTGCTGCAGGTTCTCAGTCCCAAATGCTTTTTTACAACAAAGAACAGGGTCCTTTCAGTTAACCGAGGCTCTCATATTTAGTAATTTCTTTGTATTCCTTCCTGAGGAGAATCCTCATTCTGGGTATTGCTACTTTAACCAACTAGCTCAGAGTTCAGTGGGGGATAAAGATTCTTTCTCTAGCCTGCCCAAGGCTGGGGGTAGTCTGGGCATAGGGATAGTCTCTGTTCAAGAGTGATATGATGTTATTATTAGATCCTTATTGGAGTGAGCTCACTTCTCTTTGTAAAGTTCACCTCTCATTAATTGTTAACTAATTAGGGTTTATTGCCACCCTCAGAAATAATCTTCTTCCAAGGGCGTATAAGCCATGAACCCACCACGTTGGTTGTCTTTGGCATTCAAGAGTGCCACTGACCTTTAATTAAAAATACTGGCATTATTAATAAAATGACTAATTATCCAGAAATTACGTCTCTTGAACTTTTTAAACACCATAATTAATTAGTAGTAATAAGATGTGAGATGTAACTGGCATGAGAAGTCAGAGTGGTCAGCTCACTTTCTTGGGATGGATAGGCCCATTCAAAAGATCAACTAGATGAGAAGGCTGCTTTCTAAATGTTGAGTTGAGTAAATGGAATTCAATATTCTGATGAATTTCTCTATCACAGGGAAATTTATATCCAAATAATAGTGGCTGCTCAATGAGGATCAGAATACCTTCTTCCTCTTCTCCCCAACAGTTATAACATAACACTGAGGGGCGGCTAGGTGAATAGAACACTGGCCCTGGAGTCAGGAGGACCTGAGTCCAAATCCAACCTCAGGTACTTACTAGCTGTGTGACCTTGGGCAAGTCACTTAGCACCAGTTGCTCTGCCTTCCCCTCTCCAAAAAGGAAAAAAAAATAACAACACTGAAATATTTTTTGCTATGGATTCATAGTGGAAGAGAGTATTCCTATATGGACAGTAGACTTGTATTCTAATCTGAGCTTTGCTACTCATTACCTCTGTGACCTTGGACGAATCATTTCACTGAGTCTTAGTTTCATCATCTGTAAAATGAAAAGTTTGGGTTAAATGATTGCCAAGCTCCTACCTAACTCTACATCTATGATCCTAGGATTCCTTTTCCCCAATGTTCTCAGCAGCCCTTCAAAGATTCTGTTACTTTAACATTACTTCATAATGAATGCTACAATTGATCAGATCCCAGATAATCTTATATTAGTTATCTTTTAGACTGACATCTTCCTGATGAGATTTTGATGAGACACCTTAGTTCCCTAGATGAATTTTAGAAGATGCCCTAATCTTATTAGCAAAGCATTTGCAAATCATTTAAGAGCATGGGTAACTTCTGTGGAGGGCTAACCTCATTCAATTTTACATGGATTTTTGCTAACCTTACTTTCATAGTTGAGCATTTTCTGACCTCGTCCTTGAATTCTGGGGAAGGGAGGAGAAGGGAAGCAACATGATATGGTTGATCAAGCATAGGGCTTTTAGCTTCATATAAAGACAAATTTACCAACTATTTAGGAGAAGGGAAGGAAATAAAATCCTAACTAACCATATACTATATGCCACTGTACAGATGATAATGAGGGGTGTAGACCAATTCAAGTTCAATGAATATTAAGAACCTACTATGTGCCAGGAGAAAGGCAATGTGGTTTCATGGCTAGAGGGCTGACCATGGAGCCAAGAAAATCTGATTCAAGTTCCACCATTGACACACACTGGCTAGGTTATCACTGCAAGTCAGTGCCCCAAATAACTTTCTGATACTATACATTGCAAAATAATGGCCAATTTGCATAGGTTGGTGGAGTACTAACAGTTGTGCAAATCTCATTTGATCCTCACAACAATCCGATGAGGTAGGTGCCATTATTATCTCCATTTTACAGATGAGGAAACTGAGGCAGGCAAAAGTCAAGTGACTTGCTTAGAGTCATAGTTAAATGTGAGCCTAGATTTGAACTCACGTCTTTCTGACTTTAGTCCTAGTGTTTGTTCTGCCCACTGCTCGACCTAGCTGCTTCCACCTGTCAAGGAAGAGGGAGAGAGGAAGGCAGTAAGAATTAATGTAGCACTTAGTATGTGCCAGGTACTGTTCAAATATTATCTCATTTGATCTTCACTCCAGCTTGGTGAGGTTGGTGCTAAAAAGGTGTCAGAAACCTGAAACTACAAAGGGGGTAGAAGAAACAACCAGATAGACAACTAGCATAAGAGAAAGGAAAGCAAGAAGAGATGTTAATGAGAGAGTACTAGACAGGTTAGCTCTGAGAAAGAGGGTTCAAGCTTTTTATTACAAAGAATATTTGACACTAGGGAAAGTGGTCAATCAAGCAGTCCTGATTGTCAATTGTTAGACTAATTGGTTAGGAAAAAAACGGTGGATCTGTGGGGAACAGGGGAACTGCACTGACAGTTTTTATTTGGTACTGTATGAGGACACTGTTTAACTGGGGACAGATAAATACAAAAATGAAGGATGGTTGCTGTAGCTCAGATAAAACTGCTTCAGCCTTTGGATGGTATCCATTTATCAGATCACAGAGGAGCTGATCCGAGCAAGCCTTCAGGGATCAGAGAGCTGGGTAGCTGCATTCTTGTGGGCCTCCTTAACTGTGTGATGCCCTGGTTTATAGGGAGGTAGTTGGGTCAGAGGAAATTATTTCATTTATGTATCTCCCTTCCCCAGGCTTCTTGTATGTTTTAGTTTTATTTGATAACTGCCTTGCAGTGAAGTCAATTTATTGAAAGGGTGAATCTTCGATGACTGGTAATTCAGATCCAGCCCAAGGTTCTTCTCTTAGACTTTGCCTATCACCCTGGGGGCCTGTTTGACAACCCCTTAGGTTAAAAAAACAAGTCTAGTCCAAGAAAGATCTATGACTATTTTGAATCTTATAAATGATACTTGGGAAGTCTATCCAAAGATTTTTGGAGGTTTCTGTTAAGCTCTTTAGTTTTATTTGCTGAGCGCCAGCACTTAGAGATTGTGCAAAGTTTTATGTCAGGAAGGTTTAATTAAATGCAATGTATTGCAGAGCTCAAGTGCTCAGCTCCTAATTAGAAACCATGCTTCATGAGAGACTACTTAAATTGAAATAGGAGGGGAATTATCATGAATCTCGCTCAGAAACTTCAAGCTTGATGTGTTCATCATCTAATGTTCAGGTTGGATACGTTATACTGCCTGTTGTCTGTTGTATTTCTGCATTTGCATATGCCAGAATCTCCTCACTAAGGCCTGGTTTGGGGTTGGCCATTATGGTGGCCATGCTTAACAATGGCAATGGAGGTATCTTGAGCCTCTTGCAATAGAAACATGGAAACAGCAAAGGGAAAGGGCCCTGACATTCCATAAGAAAATTCTGATTACCTTTCTCTAGCAGGACCCTGGGTGAAATTATTTTCTGGTGATCCCATGACCCAAAGTGGTCATTTTTACAAATATTAGGGGATCAGTGCTTTGGAATGAGAGGCACTGAAATGCTTTTTGTCTGCTGTTTTAAAGACGATGATGAGTACTGTAGACCAGTTCAATTCTTTGAGCATTTAGTAAGAGCCTACCTACCATGTGCTAAGAGAAAGGTAGTATCATGTCTAGAGAGCTAGCCTTGGAGCTAGGAAAACTGAATTCAAGCTCCATCACTGACACACATTAGGTATGTTACCATTTACAGTCAGTGCCCCAGACAACTCTTAAAGGCAAAAGAATGATGCAAAATAGTGGCCAATTTGCATAGTTTAGTGATATTTCTGACCCAATAAAACCACAAGCATGGATAAAAAACAGTCCCAGACACTGTACTAGGTGCTCAAGGTACTGTCACAAAAATAAAATAGTCACCAGCCTTGAGATGCCTCTATTTTACCGGGTAGAACAGAATATGCCCTAAATTGTACAACCTTATAAATTTCAAGAGTAGCTGACATTGATAACTACTTTGAAATTTCCAAATAATTTTTTCACAAAACATTTCTTCTGATCCTTTTAGCAGACTTAAGGCAGCTAGTTCAAATATCCTTAAGGTAAGGTAGGACAAAATATTATTATCATTATTACAGAGATGAAGAAGGTAAGCCTCCATAGGATTCAACCTCATGCTTTCTGGACTTCAGTAGACAGAAAATCTCCAAGGTTTTTTGCAGGTTGAACATCTGTCTGGGACTTTCATGACCTTTCTTTTCTTCCTGCTGCTTCTCAGTAATTTACTTTTGAAGGTTTAATGTGAGTCCAAAGCACTTTCTCTCTCCCGGGATTCTAGGAGCTGCCTCTGGGCCTCTCAGTTCCAAGGTGACTCTGTGTACTCCTTAGAGATAAGAAGGTGCTGAGAACTGCAGTGCAGTGGTCATTCTCAAGGATGTCTCAATAGAGATTGCTCGCTTGTTGGATGACTGCTGACGTCACTGGCTTGGGTCTCCTCCATTGGCCCGCACCCCCTGTACATGAGGTGGTCATGTACAGGGGGTGCAGGCCAATGGAGGAGTAATATAGGAGCTTGCTTGCTTACTGCTGGTGTCCATGTTGGAATAAACTACAAGCTGCACACATTTCTGGTCTCTGGTCTCTTCACTCAGTCCCTCCTGAGATGTTACCCAAGGTTGGCCCTTGGGTCTGCAAGGGGAGCGGCCGCAATCACTTCACACTTTAATTTATATCAGAGCTGAGTTAAAAATCAGCATCAGTCAGGGTGGAAAGGGTGAACCAACAATTCTAACACCAGGGGAATTTTTGTTATTTTGTCATTTTCAGGTGTGTATGAATCTTCATGATCCCATTTAGGGTTTTCTTGGCAAAGATACTGTAGTGCTTTGCCATTTCCTTCTCTAGCTCAATTTACAGATGAGGAAACTGAGGCAAACAGGGTTGAATGACTTGCCAGGGTCACATAGCTTGTAAGTATATGAGGCCATATTTGAACTAACATCTTCCTAAATGCAGGCCTGGTACTCTATCTACTGTGCCACTTTTTACATTATTCATATACTGTGCCCTTATTACAGTCATGACAGGTAATGGGATACAAAGCTTTGCCTCTTTTCCTATGGGAGTTCCTGCCCTCAAGGAGATGAGATGCCAATGAAAGTAAAGCAGCATGTAAGAGGATGAGGTGAAGTGGGACAGGCAGAAGGGAGAAGGGAAAGGCTACCTGAGTAGGGGCATGGCAAGGAGACTGCAGAAAATGCTGTGATGGCCTGGTTTCCAGCTATTTATTACAAAAGAAAAGGAAATATACCTCTTGAAAGAGAGTTACCTCGTCTGTTCATATCAAATCTGATACCTACTACATAAACTAATTCATGCTTAATCTGTGGATATCAAAATGCTTACAATACCTTCCCAAGACAGTTCCTGAGTTTGTCAATGTACGTAAACTGGGCATTTTTATTTATTACCTCTTGGATACTCTTAAAGACCTCACAAAGTCTCTGCTTTTATCAACACAGGTCCTCCATCCATTGTTACTGATTTGGATCCCTCAATGTCTTCCTGTGGTAGTTTCATGACTTGTTATGACAAAAATAAAAAGAATCACTTGGTGACCCATCTTCTGGTGAGGAGCCTCTTCTAGTTTAGCTCAGTCATTGGAGGATAGTCTATTCACAGGCTTATACCAGGAGTCCTTCCAGGCTGGCAGGAGATGCCAGAGCTCAGAGTTTTATGAGCATAGCCTTGGAGTGGTCAGGGTAATCTGATGAGGGAGCCATGCAGTATGAATGTCAAGAAGTTATCTTTTGTGAATCACAAATAAAGCCCCATTCACTCACACAGACCTTAATATTATGAGAAGACCATTTTGCAGCATATAAACAGGTTCAATGGCATGCAAATTACTTAGTGGAAGAAGAGAAAAAAAAGCTTATTCATTGATTCAAAAATACCTTTTACCTCATTCCATAAGCATTTCATTCTTTTAATCATTCAATTTTAAATCTGGGCTGCATTCTAGACCAGACCTGTTTCTTCATTGCTACTACCTTCTAGTAACACAGAGCAGCATTTCTTTTTCTTTTGGTACAGACTCGTGATTGCTGTGATAGGGAAGCAACTCTACCATTGGTATGTAGGTAGTTGCTTTTGTAAAGGGAACTGGATGAGTTACTCCCTGGCACCTTAGCCTGTGTTCTACAGCACTGAAAGGTTAATGACTTACCCAGGGACACATGGCCAGGATGTGTTTGACCAGAAGTAGAACCCAGTTTTTTCAGACTTAGAAGCTGGCTTTCTATCCACTGTGCCATACAGCCTCTGACCATGTACTCAATCTAGTATAAACAGAGAATACCCAAAGAAATGAAGGCATCTTGCCATATTGAGACATAGACATAATCACAGAGATGGTCCATGGCACCTACTATAACGTCACCCTAGACTGGATCATTCATTTGAGCAGAACAAAAATCTGTTGCTTGTAAAGTGCTACAATAACAATACAATACAATGCAGCACTCATTCATTACCTACTGCAGGCATGCCAGCATGCTAGTTGGAAGTAGCCATCATATAATTTCTTTCCTTTGCACTATGCCATCTCTCTGTCTTACTTTGCAATGTTATGACACTTGTGGCTTTTAGGTGGTGGCTAGGTTGTTCAGTGGGTAGAGCACCAGACCTACAACTGGTAAGACCTGAGTTCATACCTGGTTTCAGACACTTACTGACCCAGCCAAATCATTTGACTTCTGTCTGTCCAAGTTCCTTCATCCATAAAATAGGAATAAAAATAGTACTGACCTCTCAGGACTGTTATGAGGACAAAACAAGACAGTATTTGTAAAGTGTGTTGCAGATCTTAAAACATTACATAAATTATAGCTATTTTTATAGATATTATAGGAGCTTTGCTTTGAAAGCTAGTCATGATCCTCCAGGAAGAAAGGTTCTTCATTTATGATAGAAATGATATAATTGGTATTTTAAAAATGCATTTCAAAACAAAACTTTTTATTTCCATTTTCATCGTCTCTTCCCAGCTCTGGTATTTTATGAGTTTATAAATCTTATTTTCTGCTTCCTCTCACTTTGTGTGCCTCTATTCTACTTCAATGATCTGATTTCTGTCTTCTGAAGTTACAGAGTTTTAGGGAAGAATTAGCGAATGGAGGGTTGACAATGATGTTGATGATCAGTCAATCATCACATTTTATTTAATGTCAGCTATTGTCAAAGCATCCCAGTAGGTACAATGTTCTACCTCAGAATATGTCTCTAATCTGGGACTTCATTTTGTGCTTACTTCTATTGGCTGTGTAGAGGTACAAATGCAATGGAAGTGAAGAGAACCAAAATAGTAAATAGGGAGTGAATAATAAGTTAAGTAGGGAGATAATAAAAGAGGACCTACTTCTTCTGGATTCAATTTAATTCAAGAAATGTTTATTGAGTTTCTACTAGGTGCTAGGCTCTAGTCTGTGTGCTAGAAATACAAAGAAAAAAAACCCTGAAAACTTCAGTCTAATTCTTCCCATTGAGCTATTGGCATTTAATTTGAGACAGACAAAGGTAAGGGGAAGAAAAATGCACGCAGAGAAAAGGACTATTTGATTATGTAATTAATAGGTCACTGAGGACCTTTGAGAAAGTAGTTTTAGTGGAGAGGTGGGGATGTGTAGCTGCAACCACACAGACATACCCAGGATGGCTGCTAGCACAGGTTCTTAGATCTGCTTTACTAGGAAAGATAGCTGTTTAAGGGGTCAACAATCTTTTTAAATTACATTCACTAGTTCAGGGGAAAAGTCAGCACCTTGAACTTTAGAGAAAATATTAACAGAGAAAATACAAGCAGTGAAATAAAGACCAACAGACAGGGCTTTGACTGCCTGAATCAAAGCAACATTGCTATACACTTTATATATAACCCTGGATCGAGAGAGCCTTTATGTATGAGCAGTCAGGGAGCTCTGAACATAGGGCCACTCAGAATCTCAACCAAGGAATCACAAGATCCTTCTCATAAACAAGCCCCCAAAGCAAAATACCAACTCAGAGTATATATACACTTCTCAGAGCCAGAAGGCATCACAACCCTCCTGACTCAGTGCCTAATTAGAAATTAGCAAAAGGTGTGAAAGTCTTCCTAAACAAGCTTCCCATAAGCAAACTTCCATTAATGGATTCCACTGTGAGGCCTATTAATGGGTAAGGAAGATCTTAAATCCCATTAACATTACAGGATGGTTGCCAGAATGCAAGGTGCTGAAGGGAATGGATCATGAAGAAGAGGAAACATTGATTGTAATCAACTTTTCTAAGAAGTTTGTCAATGAATGGGGAGGATAAAGATGCTATGTTCACTCTGAATTTTTTTTGTGGTGGTACTGGAAATAGCTTAGTGAACTAGCCACACCCTCTTATCCTTGATTTATAAGATTTACTGATTCCACAATATTTAGTAAGCTTGTACTATATGCAATGCACTGTACCAGGTGCTGGGGTTGCACTGTAAGGTACATTGTAAGGCACAGTCCATGCCTTTAAGGAGTCTACAATCCATTAAGGGACCATACAACAAAATGTAATTTAAAATATAAATGCATGAGAGATAGTTGACTTCAGTAATGGCAATCCTGGTCCATTGGTGGGTACACATGGGTGCTGTGGCATTCTGTAATGCTGTTACTATTGAAAAACATTACTCAATCAGGAGTTAATAAACCAGAATTGGAAAATTTAATAAAAATCCCTTGGGGTTCATGATATTCTCATATATTATAGTAGGCATTCTTTAATCAGAGGGCAGGTATATGTCTGGAAAATGAGAGGCTTTTAACACCTTAGAGATATAAATCACAGGGATTTGAGCCTTTGGGTATTAAGTTTATTACAGCTAATGCAACATCATTTGTTCCTTTAAGCTTTAAACTAGCTAAAATAATCATAGGGAGAGAGTGTTCATCAAGTAACCAGCAGTTTGTTTTGTGGTAATCATGTGAACTAGGGCTCCTGAGATGTACTCAGAGGATTGTTATGCATTTATGGAAAGAATGAGGCTAGGAGAATTGTGATCTGAGCAGGTATTTGTGGAAAAAACCTGATCCTTCAAAGGAAGGCTCTCACTGCTCTTGGTACTTACTCCCTTATGAAGCAATGTAATGTCAAAGAAAAACATCAATACTTTGCTGTACTCTGAATTTTAAAGCTTCTGTGCTAGAAACTATTTTATTTAATTTATCAAGAATTTATATCAAAGTCATTTCTGGTTTGAAAAGAGAGTTGTCCAAAATTGCATAATTCCCTATGACCTTAAACATGACTTCTATACCCCAAGACTGTTTGAAATCACATTTATAGGAATCTTGAACAAGGAAAAGCTTTATTAAAATACTGGGTTAATATTCTGAGTTAATATTCAAGAATAGTTGAGTAAATTAGCATCACTTCCCTATTCTTGGAGTAAACAAAGAGTCCTCCCTTCCAATTATATCTTAATCTTTTTTAAAGGGAGAAGGGTGGGTAATGGTGGGAACCCAACCAGAGATAAGTTTGGTCATCACCAATCAACATATTTGTAATAATGTACACAATATATTACATATTGTAATACATATATGCACACATATAATATTTAATATATTAA
>JAQQSU010008768.1:0-12862 GCA_028627135.1 Pseudochirops cupreus
TTTGCTCCAATCTAATTCTGAAGGGATTATTCTCTTCAGTGAACTTTTGAAATTCTTTTTCCATCTGGCAAAGGCGACTTTTTAAGGCATTCTTCTCCTCATTGGCTTTTTGGGCCTCTTTTGTCATTTGAATTAGTCTATTTTTTAAGGTGTTATTTTCTTCAGTCAGGTTGTTGACTCTCTTTTCATGATTTTCTTGCATCATTTTCATTTCTTTTCCCAATTTTTCTTCCTCTTCTCTTACTTGATTTTCAAAACCCTTCTTGAGCTCCTCCATGGCCTATAACCAATTCACATTTTTCTTGGAAGCTTTTGATGCAGGAGTTCTGACTTCATTTTCTTCCTCCCATTCTGTGCTTTGATCCTTTTTGCCCCCTAAAAGGAATCTAAGGTTTGACTGTTGTGCTTGCTTTGCTTCCTTTGCTTGCTCATGTTGCCAGTCAGTTACTTGACTTTTGGGCTCTTTGCCACAGTAGAACTCTACTTCCAGAGAGGAGAGCTTTGTCCCAAATTGCTGGGATTTTTGCGGCTGCCTGAGCTATTAGTTGGGTGCTCTCTATATAGCCCCCACAGGCTCTGGCTCACTGATCACATACCCTAGGATCTCCACCCAAGACAGCAATCCAGGTCCAAGCAGGTTAAAGCAAGAGTGAATTCCCTCTGAATGGTCACTTGGTTCCCCTACAATCTGCAAGCCATGAGCTCTGAAGCAGCTATGTGGAGGAGGCTGCAGGGCTGCCACACCTCTGCTGTTTCTCACCCTGGGGGCAGTAGGCAGACTGCTCCCCTGTTCCCACAAAATCCACACTGACCTTTTACTTTGTCTTTGGCATTTATGGATTGATAAATCTGGAAACTACCACAGCTGTGGGTGATCTACTCTCCCAAAGTCTGCTCCAACTTCTGCTGGTCTGGGACCACCCTGGGGCTAAAACATCTGGCTCATGTGGGGCTGGGCTTGTCTCCCAGCTCCTTCCTGTAGGCCTACCAGGTTGCCTTCAGTGGGAGATTTGTTTCTCTCTGTCACTTTGTGGGTTGTGTAGCTCTAAAATTTGTTTAGAGTCATATTTTGTGGGTATTTGAGGTGGGTATGGGGGGAGCTCATGGAATTTTCCTGCTTCTATGCTGCCATCTTGGCTCTGCCCCCAGATTGACAGTTTTAAAAACTGCAGAGAGGTCAAGATGGCTGAGGATTGAGAAAATACCATTAGATTTGGTAATTCAGAGATCATTGGTAACTTGAGAGTGAATTGTTTCAGTTGAATGATGAGGTCAGATGAGAGACAGCAGAATTAAGAAGAGACTGAAAGAAAGGAAGTGGAGACACAAATTATAGAAGACCTTTTCAGTGAGTTACGCCAAGAAAGGAGGGAGAGATATAGGATGATTCCTAGTGGAGACTGATGGCTAAACCAAAATATTTTTTGAGAATAGCTTAATTTTGGGCAAGTTTGTGGGCAGTGGAGAAGTCATCAGTAGTCAGGGAAGGATTGAAGATTAGTGAGAGAGTAGAATGATGGGGGGGGGGGGGGGCAATCTGTTGCCATGCGATCACCAGCACATGTAGAGAAGTTTGTTTTAGTACGTAGAACATAAGGTTTACTTCTTTATGTGTGTAAAATGTACAAAACTTAAGGACTTATAAAATTTCATCTATTATAATTAATTGGTTACTAATTGATGAATTGTTTGGGCAAAGAAACCTGTGATAACACAATAGAAAATTACTCAGTGACCCTTATGTGACTCCTTTATGCTTTTATGCTAACATTGGCAAAGTGGTTGAAATAAAGGGAAGAGAACACTAAAAAAAAGAAAAGGAAAAAACCTGAGAGACTTAGATGAACCAATGCAAAGTGAGGTGAGTGCAACCAGGAGAATTTTATACACAGTAACAGCAATATTGTACAATGAAGAACTGTGAATGACTTAGCTATTCTTAGCAATAAAATGATCTAATACAATCCCAAAGGATTCATGATGAAAAATGCTCTCCATTTCCATGGAAAAAACTGATATTTCTGAGTACAGAGTAAAGCATACTATTTTCTACCTTCTTCCTTCCTTCCTTTCTTCCTTCCTTCCTCTCTGTCAATGCTCTTGTATTAATCGATTAATATGGAAATGTTTTTATAAATGCACACATATAATCCATATCACATTGCTTTTCATCTCAGGAGGGAAGGAAGGAGGGATAGAATATGGAACTCAAAACTTAAAAAAAAGATATTAAAATTGTTTTAATGTATAGTTTGGGGGAAATAAATTATTATTAAAACCATTAATATAGTATTTGTCTTTAGATGTCTGTAAAACTAATACAGTATAGCTTATAGGCAAGATGAAGTATTGACACTAATTTAAGGAATCACATTTGATCTTATAAGTATCACTGGCACTTGGAAGAATAAGACATGGCTGCGATATGGCTATGGTAGGTTATATGTTATTTAAAAGAAGCATGAAAAGAAAAGGAATGGGTGTATAGGCAAAGTAATATTAAGAAATATGTTCATGTCAAGGAATCCAGGAAGCACAGGAAGAAAGCATGTTGAAGAACATTTAGGTAATCTAAAATAGGGGTCAAAACAAAAGAAATTATTGTCATTTAAGTATCTTGCAGACTACAGAACAGAAAGAGAAAACAGATGAAGAATTCAGAAACAATTCATAAAAGTTATATGATATAGTATTTATTGAGGGCTTTAGTTACCCAGATACCTTGTAAAACCCTTTCTCAGATAAAGGCAGAGCAGCTAATCATTTTTATAACTTATCTTATTTCCTTCAAAGTTTGGATGAACCAACAAATGGATTTTTCATTCTAGATCTGACTTTCGCCAACATGGAGGAACTAATTGCTGGGAACAGAAAAAAAAAATTAGAACTTCCAAGAAATGACCACTCTATCTTTGAGGAGAGGAAAGCCAGGTATAGTTGGACGTAATTCTGAAAGCCAGTTTAACACATTCCTTAGATTTTGGGAAAGTATATTTTAAAGCATTCAGAAGATAGTATATAATCAGCCAGTGATCTAATATTCTTCATTGGCAGTTAACTTAATAAAAAACTCTAAAGATATGTCCTGAAAATACTAAGAGAAAATATTTTGATGAGGAAAAACAAAATATCTGTTTGAGTATTTTTTTTGGTTCTTTTTTGGAGGGGGGAAGGCAGGGCAACTGGGGTAAAGTGACCCATCCAAGGCCACACAGCCAGCAAGTGTGTCAAGTGTCTGAGGCCAAACTCAAACTCAGATCCTCCCGATTCCAGGGCTGGTGCTCTATTCACTGTGCCACCTTGCTGCCCTGGAAGAAAAGGAATATCTGAAGAGAAAAATATGGAGTCATGGCAAACAAGTCAACAAGTTTAGATGAAAAAAAAAGGTACATGTGGAAGATGGAAGATGGGGAATGGGAGAGAGGATGAATACAAAAGTACAGTATGGTATTATAAAAATGTCAGAGGTTTTAAATCTCAGAATGAGTTGAGGCTGGGATGAAATGATAATGTAAAAGAGATTATTATTTTATGTTGGAGAAAAGAATAGAACCAAAGAAAGGATAAGACCATCACTTAGAGTGAATGTGGTAAATGACAGAAGAAGCAAAAATTCTCAAGTCTTCTTCTGCTTTTGTTTTCTCTGGCAGTAAGAATGATTTTTGGACTGCTAGGAACAGAATTAAAAAACAAACAAACGGTAAATATAGAGTTGATTCCCAAGCTAGTAATCAAAAATTTTGAGTTCAAACTACCTAGTCCAGACAATAGAAAGAACTGGTAGGTGTGATCCCAGAATGCTTTTTGTAACACATTGGAGGATGAAGGAAGTGTTCCCAAACTGAAGAATGGAAAATATTGGTAAATTACTGATATATTTTATGTAAGGTACTAATTAGATAGGTTGACAACTCAATTTAAAGGACTTAGATGAATGGAGAGTCTTTTGGTGACTTTGATTATGTCTTCTCATAAAAGATGTGGACATGCCCAATGACAACCTGGAAAATTATTTTGGGAATATCGACTTGAATATGTCTAATAACAGTTCACTGAGCAGTGGACATCTCCTTAAATATAATTTATTGATTGGCACAGACTATTGTTAGTCATAGCCACCTCCTTGTCCTATACTTCCACAAGGGTTGCAGAATCAACCCCTTTTTGCCTTTTTCCTCTCAACCCCCTTCCCAGAGAGATTTAAAGGAAGCATTAGTGCTGAGTTCTCCTACATCTTGTGAGATGGGATAGAATCAGATCACTTTTGGAGTATTCTGTTCACCTTTTTGGGCATCAATAGGTTATAGAGTTAGAAGAAGACAACAAGGAAGGTACCCAGATTGGTCCACCTCTGCAACAGAATGGCCTAATACTATGGTACTAACTATAGTCTCCATCCCAGTTGTGGTACTTGGTTAGCTCATTGTTAATTTTCCTAATGAGACTAGAAACCACATTATGAGCTATTCACTTCCAGGGAATTTAGGAAGAACCAACTGAAGCTTCTACCCTACTTAGTAGTCTTGAGGGAATTAAGTAGTTTCTAATACATGTGTGAAACCTGGTAAGGGACGTTCCCTCTTTCTAATGGGGAAATGGACTAATTAAAACATCTATCATTGAACAACAGATGGTACATATCAGTATAACTCAGTGAATAAAACATATCTAGCACTTACAAGGACCTAAAGGCAACCAGGAAGGTAGAGGACTTAAAATAGACATCATATGAATGCAGGTTAAAACACATGGAAATTTTAAGCTTGGGGGACAAAAGACTCATGAGACACACAATAGTTTGTTTTAAATATTTAGAAGAGGAGGAGGATGAGGAGGATTTATACTTGGTCTCCTTGGTGCCAGAGGTCAGAACTAGGAACAAAAGGGTAGAAGTTAAGGTGATTTTAGGATTAAGATAAGGAAAAAAAACTTACTAACAAATTGAATTGTCCACAATTTGAAAGGACTGTGTCAGGAGATAGTGAGTTTCTCCCAAGTAGAGTTCTTTTAGCAAAGACTGAATGAACACTGGGTAGATATTTTGTATGTGGAATTTTTTAAAGGTATATTGTGGATTAGAGTAGTTTGCTCTGAAATTCTATGATTCTTTCACATGTTTTTCAACCTGTTCGCCAATCTTAGTTCTTGTTTTTATCAAATGAGTTTATCTTCTTAGTGTGTAGTGCTACTTCCATTCTTCTCTTTGTCTTTCTCTTCCTCTTCATTAAATATATGTTTTTCCCAAGCTATCTTATAAACAAGAGTTTCATTATCTCAGGTCATAATACCTGGGAAGGCAAATTTGCTTCCTTCCTTCATCTCCTAATTTTCCACACTCTTTTTCCATTTGTATATAGACCTGTGAGGTTATGGACATTATCTGTGACCTACTTCTTGGCTATTGTCTCCCGGGTAACAGTGGTCTTGTTTTCTGCTGTTATTCTTCCTGTGTTATATTTCCTTCCTCTTAACAGATAAGGTTTGTTATACATACGTACATATATTTTAATAGATACTTTCCCCTACTCTTTTCAAACCTCCTTCTTCATATTTACAAAACTTTAAGAAATTATATTATTATTGTCCCTTGGTAGGTGTATTATATGTCTGCCTAGAAGCTCTTCATTTTATATTGTAAAGTACAGAATAGAAATTGAAATCCTGTTCACAAGCATGATCTTCTTGCAATCTATTTACTTCTCACATTTGCTTTGCTCTTCTGAAAAACCTACTTTCACTTGGCAGGGGTAATAAAACACCACCTGTGAAACAGGATCTTTAGGTTCCACAATCTTTAACAGTACTTTCTAGGTCTTTTATGGTGGCATCATTTCTCCTTGTATGAATCACTAGAAGTGGAAAGTCGTCTTCAGGTTTGATGTTCTAAAAGGCTCTACATCACATCCAAGAAACGTGGCTTGAGAAGACAGTAGACTCCATTTTTAATGTCAAATTGACAAATATCTCCTTCAGAAGCACTCCGCAGTTAGTCAGTAATTGCTAACTACTTGTGTCTTCTTTCTCCGACCATTACTGAATTGACTCAACATATAATGTGACCAGTAAATCTACAGCATTCTTTGGAGCACAAGAAACAGCTTCCTCCTGGAATAGTAAAATTCCTTGATCTAATGAGAAGGGATTCATACCTCTTCACTTTAGTAATCCTCCTTCCCTTCATTTTCTATTGTTCTTCTCTCCTCTAACCTCTTGACGCAAGTTAGTTGTCACTCTACATTTCTTTCATTTTTTCTGCTCTGAAGCAATGATTTCATTGGTCAATTAATTCTGTTAATCTAGAGCAAAAGTGCATACCATGGATAGATTTCAGGGGGTTCAAGAATTTTTATGAAAATTACCTTAAATTTATTTTCACTCAATTCCAACTGAAATTTAACATTTCCTATAATGATGAATATAGGCAACAAACATTCTCAGAAGGTGTCCATAAGCTTCACAATACTGCTAATGGAGATCATAATGCACAAAGTTAAGGAGCCCTGTCTTCCAACCCTTTATTCTGATCTTCTTTTGGTTGTAGACCAACTTGCACTTTATGCATGCATAGCTGTTGTCTGTAACAGAAAAAAATTATATAATGGTAATATAGTATATTTTCCATAAGTCACTATAAAATTAATCTTGAATCAAGGTTGACAGTCCTTTTGGTCTCTTTTAGTTAATTTTGTTTGCAAACTTTCTGTTGGCTCTATTATTTTGCTATATTTTGCTCCTCAACAAAGTTTAGTTTATTCACGACAGATTTGCTATCTTTTCTTCAGATCCAATCTTCTCAGTAGCCATTAATTCATTATTGACTTCTTCGTGCTGTGCCTTACACAAAAGTTGATCTCTAGATCAGTTTAGGTGTTATGGGAGCAGTCCCAACATAAATGACTCTGTCTTGAATTCAGAATAAACCTCTAAGAATCTAAACAAATTAGCAATATGATAACTGGATTTGGTCAGGACAGCCAGGTGTATGGCTAGCTTCCTGAATGTAAAATAAATATGAATATTAGCCATGAGCTATTTAAAAATATGTGATAAATAACCATCTGTGTTAAAGACATAAATAAATAGCATTTTGGCACAAACACCTTGAGATACTGATGGGACATTATAAAATGTCTGATCAGATTGACTAGACTAATCATAAAACCAGCCATGTCAAGCCTGGGTTGCCAACAATAATTGTAACAGAATGGCCTGGTATTGCAGTACTAACCAGCCTCGAGATCACCTTGTGATATGGGGGTGGGGTGGTGGAGAGGTGGGAGGCGCTCATGTCAGAACAAGCTTGACAAGCAGACCAGAAATCATACCATGTGTCTCTGGATTTCAAGAAGTCCAAAAAGAGCCAAATTCAGCCTCAACTTTTCTTACTAATCTTGGAAGAATTCGATAGTTTTCATGTGTGGTATGGAAATTTGGGAAAAGACTCTTCCTCTCTTGGTGACTATTTCAGTAATCCATCATTGAATAATGGATTAGTGAATACATGAATTAGTGTAATTCAGTCTAATAATTAAAACTTAAAATGTGTTTTACCTCTCCGTGGTAGGTACATGTTAAGTATTGGCTGCTCCTATAACAAAATACCTTGGCTACAAGTACAAGAAATCTAAAAAAAAACCTTGGCTATTAGAGATATGCAAATATTTAATTAGAGCTCATTATCTACCTTTTTTCTCCCTCTCCACTGAGGTATATTCTTGTACTTTCCTGACGATTTGCCTCTGACAAATTGGCCTTCATTCGGTCTTCATCTTTTTTCACCTCTCTTCAGTATGTGACTGTTGCCTACCACCTTCTTCTGGATATTTTCTCTTCTCATAGCTTCAGAGACCTTCTCTTCTAGTTCCTTTACCTTTTTGTTAGTCCCTCATATTCTCCACAATCATTTAACATCTGTATTATCCAGGGTTCTGAAACCAACCATCTTCTCTCTCCACATAACCACTGCAAAATCATTCACGCCCATAGCTTCTCAGTCAATATGACTTTTCAAAACACATTTGGTATTTTCTAAGGTGATAATTAGACAACCCCTTGGTTAGAGAAGAGCAACTTCTGCTTGAGGCTTTAGGCAGAGTCTAAGTCAAGAGGAGAGCATATATAAACTAACAAGTAAGGCAAAATTGGCACTAAGATCCCTGTGGAGAGCTAAAATTTAGAGATCTAAGGCAAACAATAAGAGTTGCAAAAGCCAAATTTTGGTCTTGATAAGGATTCTAAAATTCAAAGAGTTCTAGGGAATTGATGATTTACCAAATATAACCTCATTTCCCAAACAGCCATATGCATGTCTGCTCTGACCAAATCTATTCAAATTTCTGACTTGATGATCATCTTTATCTTGAGGACCTACCATGGAGGTAGGTTGTGGGTTGCCTTATTATCCCTCCTAAGACCTCAAGACTTTGGCTTGATGGTATGACATTCTGGGGAAGATTCCTACCTATGAGATGGGTGCACTGTTTGTTGTTCTCAAGTCTGTTCACTATTCCCTCTGTAAATGGAAGACATCCTAAATAAAACTTCCTTCCTGGGCATTTATTATAATTAGCAATGGTACACAAGGATTCAGATGAAGTAATTTGGGATAGAAATAAGCCCTCCACAGCAAAGTCTGTTGGACACAGATCAGATAAGTTGAGAAGAAGGAAGGGTAAGCTAGTAAGTCTATGATTTAGTACTTCTGGTCAAACTGTTTCTCTGTTTGAACATCCTCAGTGTCTCTCTATTGTCCATTGAGTCAAATGAAACCTTATCTACCTGGCTTTTAAGACTCTTCACACCTGGCATCACCATACTTTTCCAATCTTACATTTTATACAACAAGGGAACTGAAATGCTCTGCCTATTAACACACCTCATTGAATTTGTTCATGTTACTCTTTGTGCCTGGTTTGTCTTTCCTCCCTATCTTTGCCTACTGAATTCCTGCCCAACCTTTAGATCCCCACTTAAATGCCCCGTCTTCTACAGAGGCTTCCCTAATCCTTCTTTGCCTCCCCCGTATTTTTTTTTTACAACATTCTAGTATATTATTTCAGTGTTCTAAAGTATTTATCATAATAATATTATGCAGCATTATAGCTATTTGCTAGTATTTTAATACCTATTGAGCTCTAAATTTCATAATGGTTAAAACTATATCTAATTTAAACTATGTCTCTCTCTCTCTTTAGAATAGTATTCCATACATTGTTGTTATTGTTCAGTCATTTAGTCATATCTGACTCTTTGTGACCCTGTGGACCACAGTGTACCAGACCCTCAGCCTGAAGCATTCATCTTCTGATGTCATACATTTTAATACTTCTATGGTATTTTCTTGGCAAAGATACTGGAGTGATTTGTCATTACCTTCTCCCGTAGATCACCTTTTGTCAGAACTCTCCACTACAACCTGTCTCTCTTGGGTAACCCTGCATGGTATAGCTCATAGTTTCTTTTATTAAGCCAACATAAGACCCTTCCCCATGACAAGACAATGATCCAGAAGGGATTCTACAAATACCAGGGGCATAATAAGGGTTTTTTTCCCTTTGTAATTGATTCAAAAACTAAAGTTCATATTCATTGCTAAAGTAATTTGACTTGAGTTCCCCCCTTTTCCGTTATTTTCAAACTATTCATTAAGCAACAGCTAAACAGTATGAAAATAGTACTGGGCATGTTCAATTCTCTCTAGGATTTATAAATCTGGCTTGGGACACAGAACTGAAGCATATCAAACAATTGGAGAACAATTAAATAACTATATAGTACTGATACCAACAGAGTACAATGGAGAGAGAAAAATGGTTTTCCAGTCTATACTTTCTCAACTTTCTTGGAGATAAGCTCAGATGCAAATAAAAGGAAAATTGACTAACTGACTTTTTTTTTAATAACATGACATTAGAGATGAATAAGATTGCATTTGTTATTGGAAAGAACTGTTCTTCCCTTTCGAGAGTTTGGTTTGGTATTATGGATGGCATGAATCATGATTTCCAATCCTAAAAATGGAATTCAATGCAATACATACTTATTGAGTATGATTTATATGGATAAGCACCAGAATTCAATCTATTTCTTGTTCAAGAATATGCACAGAAAACTGATGAGAATGGAGGACATGCTATTATCATAGGAAGAAAAAGAAAAGACTGTGTATTTAAGTTTAGAAGAGACCTTAGAGACCATTTAGTCATAACTCTGCATTATATAGAGGAGAAAACTAAGGTATAGAGAAGTTGCAACTCGCCCAGGCACACAGAATCAACAAATCTAAGGCAGATTTGAACTCTTGTCTTCCTGACTCCGAGTCCAGTGCTTTGTGTACTACATTACTTAGGGAATAAAAATAAGATAAATAAATGAATGAAATAATGACAAAAATGAAAATATAGGACAAAGAATCATCAATCAATAAACATTTATTAAGTGCCTTCTATGTACTAAGCACTGGGGGTATAAAAATGGTCAAAAGTCAGTCCCTGACCTCAAAGAGCTTACAGACTAATGAGGAGGACAACATGCAAGCAAATACATACAAGTAAGCTACATACAGGAGAAACAGGAAATCATTAAGAGAGGGAAGACATTGGAAGTAAGAGGGGATGGGGAAGGCTTCTAGTGGAATATGAGTTTGTAATTGGGACTTAAATAAAGTCAGGGAAGTCAATAGTTGGAGCATAGGAGGGAAGTGTGGAGGACAGTTAGAGAAAATGCCAAGAGCTGATGATGGAGTATCTTGTTCATGAAACAGTGCAGTGAATCCAGTGTCACTGTAGAGAAGATAATGTTTGGGGGAATATGGTGCAAGAAATCTGAAAAATTAGGAAGAGGTTATGTTATGAAGGGTTTGAATGCTGAACAGAGGAATTTGCATTTGATCCTGGAGGCAATAGGGAGCCACCTGAGTTATTGAGTGGGGGTGAGGTGACCTGAATTTTAAGTAAATCACTTGATTGGCTGAATGGAGAATGGATTGGAGTGATGATAAACCTGAGACAGGTAGTTCTATAGCAGACTATTTCAGTAACCAAAGCATGAATTGATTAAGGCCTGCATTAGGGTGGTGGCAGTGTCAGAAGAGAGAAGGGGCTATATTTGAGAGGTGGTGAAACGTGAAACTGACAGTCCTTGAAAATAGCTTGGATATTGGAAGATTCACCAGTGACAACAACTGGAGAACATATGAGATTTTGCTTGTAGTCCTTAGCAAAAATATCCTGATGGGGAGCTGGGCTGAGGAAAGTTCTACTTGACTTGAGACTTGACACATCATCTTCATGTCTTTCAAGCAACTTGTAAATTGGCCATCCCACACCCAGAAGTGAACCTGATGGTAAAAATGTTTTCTAACCACTGTATGAAGTTCGTTTACTCTCTCCAACAATCAAGGTTATAGAAGAGATTGTACTTTCAATTTGGGATGTTATATTCCATTCTTGTTATCTTTTCTCAATAGTTTAGCTTTGCAAAAAGCTAGATTATATTAATTAGTTAATAGAATGAGGAAATATTAACTGTTATTAATATGGAGGAAATATGGAGCCATATAAATAATAGTATTACAAGGACATCCTCAGACTCTCAAATTTATCTCTAAAACACAGAAGAGAAGAGTACCCTACTCTAGAGACCCAACCTGCTTGTCTGATAGTGGATTGGGAGATTACTCTGAGAGAACATGTGTTACAAATATAGTTAAAGTTCAGATAGGTCAAATGACTTGGAAAGAGCAGATAGCTAGTAAATACCAGAGACAAGAATCTAACTCACACTCAAGTCTGAGTGTGAATTCATTCTTCATTAAGACTATGGCATAGCTCAGTCATAACTGATAGCAACATATTGCACTATGGAGAAGACCAAATGAATGCTCTTACTCATCCCTTGCATCAGTCTTTCTGTTCCCCCCCTTTGTCTCCCACCCCTCTCTCTCTTTCTTTCTCTCTCTCTCCTTTCCTCCCTCCCTCCCTCCCTCCCTTTCTTTTATGTTAATCTATCATCAATCTATGTATAATGAATAAAAACTTTCCTTTGTTCTCTATTTTCCAATATGTGTGGCGATTAGCTGTGACTGGGAAGTAGTTGTGCTATAGTGGAAAGAGCACTGAATTCAGTCTGAGAAAGTTTGAGTTTGAATCTTGAATCTGTCACTTAAAAAGAAATATTAATTTTTAGTTTTCAACATTCATTCCTACAAGATTTTGAGTTACAGTTTTTGGATCTGTCACTTCTTAACTATGTGTTCTTAGTCAAGTCACTTCACATATCTACATATCATCTTCATATGATAGGCATTTAAGAAATCTTTGTGGAATTGAATAAGGCTAGTCATTCTTTCAAACAAGCATTAATTAAGGGTTTTGAAGAAAGACAAAAAAAGTCCATTCTTTCAAGGACCTTACATTCTAATTCAGGACACAAGAAATAGATACATATATAATACATAGAAAGTAATATAAAGGGGCTCACTTTGGAAAGAGTTGTATGATTTGTCCAGATGAGACTCTGGGCAGCTGTTGAGCCCCTCAGCTTTGAAAACCCAGATGTTGATGCTTCCCTCTCTGGTAACTGACCAGAGTCACTGAAGTCCAGTGGCAGAACAAAAGTCAAGATGATTGGTGATATCTTAGGATATGGTGAAAGAGTTTGGCATCTTTGATGTCTGACCAAGCTCTAAGCACTCCACAGTATCTACTTTAGTTTGTCTTTGGAAGAAATTGTCCTAATCTACCCATTCCACTGTGGGAAGTCTTCACATGCTTGGGGTAGCCATCCTCCTAACTCACAGGAGAAGAGGGTGGTCTTCCCCATGACTGATCATGAAGAAGAGGCCTGTTACAAAAGACAGAAT
>JAQQSU010008769.1:0-12861 GCA_028627135.1 Pseudochirops cupreus
TCAGCAACGCACAGCTAAAAGACAACTCTACAAGCCTCAGGATGGAAGGAGATACCTAAACTCAGAGAAAGATATAGAAAGACTAGAGTTTAAACGGAGACTGAAGCAAAACACGCTATCGTTCTTTTTCATGTCTGGTTTTGCTTTTTTCCCCAGTGATCACTCATTGTTACAATCCTTCTATATAACCAAACTATTGTACAATGTGAAAGTATCTGCAGATCTTATACATGACTGCACGCCACCATGGGGGGGGGGAGGGAGGGGAGAAAATCTGAAACTCAAGTGAATGTGGAACTGAATCTTGTGAACTAAAAGTAAATAAACAAATCATTCAAAAAAAAAAAAAGAAAAGCTAAATGATAAAATGAGGTCTATCCCAACGTAGAGGTAGATTGATGTTGTGGCAAGTCCTGAGTTTAAAGTCAGAAAGATGTGGGTTCAAATCTTCCCTCTGACCCTTACCAGCTGTGTTGCCCAGGGCAAGTCACAGAGCCTCTCTGAGATTCAGGCATCTACCTCTCTGGAACTTATCTATTAGGTCACAGACAGGAAGAAGTCCCCAGAGTTTGTTCTGAAACGCTAGAGGCTTCAGTATTTGTGAATACTGAAAAGCAGTATGGTGTAGTGAGGTCAGAAGGCTTGGGTGCAGACCATGGCTGCCAGGGTGAATTGAAGGCAAGGGGCTCACACTTTCTTTCTTAGGCTCAAGTTTCTTCATCTGTAAAAAGACAGGATTGGACTTGAAGGCTTCTGAGGTGCCTCAGCTCTGAACACCACATCCTCTGCACCACCAGGCCCAGGACTGATGGTCTTGAGTAGTTAGCATCCTTCCACAATCCCCAGCAAATGAAGTAACATGGGAAGGAGTTGGCAAATTTGAAAGCTTTCTATAAATGCTAGCTATTATTATGGAGATGAAGGAGGAAGGTTCTTGTGAGGGAGTACTGGGACATAAAGTATCTGGGGAGTTTAGAGGAGGCATGCTGTGTTCCAGCCTGGGTGAGTCACCCTGAGGCCCATGGAGAGCTCATGAGTTGGAGGTTGATTCAGGGTGACTTGTTTCTTTCCTATTATACAGTTGTTTCTTCTTCTTCTTCTTCTTCTTCTTCTTCTTCTTCTTCTTCTTCTTCTTCTTCTTCTTCTTCTTCTTCTCCTCCTCCTCCTCCTCCTCCTCCTTCTCTTCTTCTTCCTCCTCCTCCTCCTTCTCTTCTTCTTCCTCCTCCTCCTCCTTCTCTTCTTCTTCCTCCTCCTCCTCCTTCTCCTCCTCCACATTTTTATTTAAAGTTTTGAATTCCAAATCCTATCCCTCCCTTCCCTCACCCCAAGATGGTAAGCACTCAGATACAGGTAATACATATGCAATTATGTAAAACATTTCCATAGCAGTTATTTTGTACAAGAAGACTCAAATAACAGGAAAAAAATGAGAGAAAGAAAGTGAAAAAAATAGCATGCTTCAGTCTGTATTCAGTCAATGGTTCTTTCTCTGGAGGGGTACAGCACACTTCATCATGAGTCTTGGATCATTGTATTGCTGAGAATGGCTAAGTCATTCACAGTTATTCACTGAAAAATATTGTTGTTACTGTGTTCAACATTCTTCTGGTTCTGTTCACTTTACTTTGCATCAGTTCATGCAACTCTTTCCAGGGTTTTCTGAAATCATCCTGTTTGTCATTTCTTGTAACACAAGAATATTCCATTACAATCATATACCACAGCTTGTTTAACCATTCTCCAATTGATGGGCATCCCTTTGATTTCCAGTTCTTAGCCACAAGATGATGATGATGATGATGACAGAGAGAGAGAGAGACAGAGAGAAAGACAGAGAGAAAGTGTTGGGGGGGGGGAGGTTGGTAAGCACAATAATAAAAGAAAAGGATGCAAGGAGATGCGGTGGGGAAGGGGCTGTCCTTCTTGGTAGGAAGACTGAGGTGCAAATTTTGTCTATGCCACTGAATGGCTGATGTGAGACTCTGGACAAGGAACTTCACCTCATTCTTAACTTCCTCATCACATAATGGGGGTGTATGGGAAGTGCCCCGAAGAATTGCTTAGAAAATGAAGTTGTTTGATGGTTATGTTTAATAGGGTCTTTATCAGAGATCGTGAGGAGGATAGGTGGGTGGGTGTCTCCAGCCATCTCTGAGCTAGTCAAGGGGAGGAAATCTGTCTACAGAAGGTTTAACCCTAACCCTAATTCCTGTTTTCTATGAAGCATTAATCGGGAGATCCCTAAATCAGAAGAACACAATTTGCTTAATTAACATCTATTAGAAATTCCTTGTAGAAGAATACTTCCTTCCCCTCCCATGTTCTCTCCCCCTCCCCGCTCCCACCTTTCCCCCCAATTTTTGTATTTGAAGCTCAGTTGTTCTGAATGAAGGTCCAAGTCAGGCCAAGCTAACTCCCTCCCTCTATCATCGCAATCCTTTTTAGCCATTGTTCCATCACTGAGGTGGCCCACTGAGCTCCACCATGCAAGGAGAGAGGGAGAAGGAGACAGTGCTTGGTAGAGACAGAGACAGAGACAGAGAGGAGAGACTCAGAGAGAAGAGAAACACAGAGAGAAAGTCAGAGTCAGAGGAGGAGAGAGGAGAGGGTTAGAACGAGCTTTTGCAGTTGATTACACCGGACAGGAGTGCGGCTGCTGCCTGGGGCACCCGGACTCACGGTGCCGTCCTCAGCCTGCCTGCAGCCTCCAGGAGAACGGATGCACGGGGGTGAGACGGGGAAGCTATTTGCATTCCCCAGCAGTCATTTTTATATGCGGAGGTAATGAAGTTGTCAGCGGAGCCGAGAGTGTGGCAGAGCCTGATATTCAAATGGACCTGCCCGCCTCGCCTGCGCCGGCCCCCTCCCCCTCTCCCCCTTTCTGCTCCCCCGCCCCCTAAAGCATTTTTTCTGCCAAGCCCCAGGCTCCTGGCTTCGCACGCAGGGACGCTGCCCCCGTCGCCCCTCCCTAGTCCCACTCCCCACCCTCTCTTTTCTGGCCCAGCCAGGAGGACTCCTGCGCCAGGGCTTTGTCCATCGCTCAGGGCATCCCTGGGCGCCTCCTCCTCCTCCTTCTCCTCTTCCTCCTCTTCCCTTCTGCTCTTCCTCCTTACTCCTCCTTCTCCATCCTCCTCCATCCTCTTCCTCTACCACCTTCTCCATTCTCCTTGTCCTTCACCCTCCCTTTCGTCTTCTCTTGTCTCCTCCGCCTTCCCTCTCCTTTCGACGTTTCCCTCCCTCTCGCCTTCCCCTTCTATTCTCTTTCCTCTTTATCCCTCTCTTCTCTCAGGCTCCCTTCTTCTTCCTTTGCCCTCATTCTCTCTGTCCCCCTTGCTCCCTTCTTTTCCTCCTCCTCCTCCTTCTCCTCCTTCTCTCTCTCTTTCTCTCTCTCTCTCTCTCCCTCTCTCCCCCTCCCCCCTTTCTCTCTCCCCACCCCCACCTTGGCCTTACACACGGACCAGTTATGCAGCAGCAGATACCAGGTGTCCTGGCCTGACTGCTAATGAGCTAAGAGCTCCCTAGATGCTTTGGCAGCTGCATTGATTGCAGCATACTGTGGGACAAGGGCAGTGACAGCATGACCCTCACTCTCACTTTCCTCCTGCTCCAGTCTTCCTTCCACCCTGCTTCTCTCCCTGCCCCCATCTCTCTTTGTCTCTCACTGTCTCTGTCTCTCTCCCCTCCCCCACTGTCTCCTCCTCTCACTTTCACACACCTAATCACAGCCTGCTGGGTTTGAGGAGCAGAGATTGGAAGATGTTCCAAATGTCACAGAATTCACTTTGAATGACAACGTGGGTTTGATTTTGTTGCTTTGACCAAGAGCCCAGGTGAGAAGAGAGACAGATGCAGTAATGCCACCATGGAGGAAGGACAGAGGACGGAAGGCCACCTCCTCAGTTTAATGGTCAATTGGGTAATAAAGAGAGAGGGAAGGGCACTCTCATATTCCAGAAATGACTCCTGACTCTGATGGGTTATTGCACTGTTCGGGGATAGGGGTGGAAGGAGGGGAATGACAAACGCTTCTTCAGTGAGAAAAATCCCAGGGGAACAGCAGGACATAATTAAGAGGATTCAAAAAAATAGAAGAGGCAAAAATAAGAGAGGAAAGGCAGAACAGAAAAATGGGAGCGGGGAGAGGGGGAGGAGAAAGAGAGAGAGAGAGAGAAAAGAGAGAGAGGAGAGGGGGGGAGAGAGAGAGAGGAGGGAAAGAGAGAGAGAAGGGAGAGAGAGAGGAAGAGAAAGAGAGGAGGAAGAGAGAGACAGAGAGAAAAGGGAGAGAGAGAGGAAGAGAGAGAGAGGGAGGAAGAGAGAGAGGGAGAGAGAGAGAGAGAAGGGACAGAGATAGAGGAGGGAGAGAGAGAGAGAGAGAAGGGAGGGAGAGAGAGAGAAGGGAGAGAGAGGGGGGAGAGAGAGAGAGGAAGAGAGAGAGAGGGAGGAAGAGAGAGAGAGGGAGAGAGACAGAGAAGGGAGAGAGAGAGAGGAGGGAGGGAGAGAGAGAGAGAAGGGAAAGAGGGAGAGAGGAGGGAGAGAGAGGAGAGAGAGAGAGAGAGAGAAAGAGAGAGAGAGAAGGGACACAGAAAGAGTAGAGACAGAGAAAAGTGAAGAGAGAGAGGAGTCACAAAGAAACATGTATACAGGGTATCCCAAAAGCAATTAGGCTTTAATAGTTTAAAACTGAGCTAACAATTTTGGGACATTATACAAAGAAAGACCCGAAGGAAGAGAAAAGACAGTAGAGAGACAGAAGAGACATAGAGAGCCTAGACGTTGAAAGAGAAGAGGGATACAGAGAACACAGAAAAAGATACGAAAGAAAGGAAGAACACAAGGAAGGAGAGAAGAAAAACAGATAGAAAGAAAAAGGAAAGAGTCAGAGGAGAGAGAGAAGAGAGAGAAATTGTGAGAGATGAGAGACACTGAGAAAAAGAGAGGAAGGACAAAGATGGAGGGGAGATAGAGCCAAAGAGAACAAAGAGAGGAAGAAAGTATCAAGAGAAGAGAAACACAAAGAAAGAGGAGAGAAGAAGAGAGAAGAGAAAGAAAGGAGAGATATGGGGGAGGAGGAGAGGAGGGAGGGAGGGAGGGGATGAGAGACACAGAGAGACAGAGACAGAGAGACAAAGACAGAGACAGAGAGACAGAGAGAAAGTGAGCAAGCATCTTCAGGTTCTAAGCAAGATCTTTTTCTAAGCAAAGTTCTTTTGCTTTTGTTCATTCAAAAGAAAATGCCCGGTCCTGTTCCCACTGTTCTATAGCTCTGCAAAGCCAATAGTCTGTTATCGGAAGTTGTGCCTGGAGAAGTATTTGGTCCCTTGGAGGAGTTATTCGTAGCCCACTAAATTTGCTGACATGCCATTTAGAAAAGTGAATACTGGGTATGTAGTGTAACAATGATTTCATAAGGATTTCTGGTGTCCATGGGTCCTCTGCATGTGTGGACCTACGGATTAAGGGCTCCCTGAGTATGCATTGACATGATGTGCCGTCAATGATCCACGAATGGAGGAGTCCCTAAGTATTCATCCACACTATGGAGCGGAGCTCCTCCTGCAGAGTTTGCATGACGTAAGGTGGAAATGATCCGTGGCCTAAAGGCTCCCCAAGTACACATTGACATGATAGACTGGAGTTGTTTTGGTCTATAGTGTCAATGAACTGAAGATAATGGTGGCGTCTTCTGTGGCTCCGTGGAGATTGGAGTTCTTATGGTCTTAATGGTCTACTCAAATTAGCCCAGTTAAGCTGCCCTGTAGCTCTTTGGGGCTGTAGGTCCTTGGTCTTTGACCTCAAATATAGCAATATGGTGATAGCTTAATTGTGGACATTGGATTTTTTTTCATATCTACTTTTGCAGAATATGACTCTTTTCATTGGATAGCCCTCTGCTCCTTCCCAGCACTAGGGCTGGTTTCATCAGACTAAGCATAAGTAAAGACCCCATGAGGGTTTGAAGGTGGCACTTCAGAGCAGGTTGCTCACAGTAGGAGTGGGCTTGGGGTCTGCCTATGGATTCAGAGATTAGTAGAGTGGAACAAGTCTTCCCCTGCACCCTTTCCCTTTTAGAGGAGGGTCTTGGGAGCACTGACCAAGGACACAATTTACCCAGGGCTTGAGGACCTTCCACTCAGAGATGGACTAAAGAAGTGACGGGTTCTGTACCAATCAGGCCAGGCTGGGAATGACAGCTCTAGGAATGGACAAACTGGAGAGTGTTCAGGAGAGGTCAACCAGGATGTTGAAGGAAGGGCCTTGAGACCATTACACATGAAGATCAGTGGAAGGGACTGGGGTTATTGAGCTTGGGGAAGAGATACTGGTGGGGGGCTATGATCATTATGCTGAAGCATTTGTTGGGCTGACTTGTGGAAGGGGGCTTTAGGATTGGTCTGTGCCATCTCAGAGGGCAAAGAAACAGACATTGGCTCAATGTCAGGAAGAATGACCCCAATGGTGGAGCATCCAAGAGTGGAATGAGGGGGAGGGCAGGGTAGCTTTTCACTGGAGAGCTTCACCCAGAGGGTGATAACCTGTGTCCAGAGCCTTAAGAACAAGGATGAGCTTAATAGCAGGCATTTACACAGTGCTTTAAAGTTTACAAGGGCTTTACACAGATGAAATCATTTGGTCCTCCCAACAACCCCAAAGGGAGATACTATAATTATCTTCAGACAGAGGTTAAATGACTTGCCCAGGGTCACACAGCTTGTAACTATCTCTATAGATTTGAATTCACATCTTCCTGACTCCAAGTTCAGTGCTCCATCTGCGGTACCACTTAGTTACCTATTATAATGCATTATAATGGGATGTCTTGTAAGGCAAGGGTTCATATGGACCCCTCTGGCAGCCTCACAAGCCACTGAGTCCTTCTCAGAATTTAAATGCATAAAATAACATGCATAGAATTGCAAAGCAAACCAATTATAGTGAAACACAAATATTTAAAAAAAAACCCACAGGCAATTAACCACCTAACAAAGAAAACACAGGAAAAAACCCCACTGAGTTCACAGGCTAAAACCCTCCTGTTTAGTGTTATAGGTTGGACAAGATGGCTGCCGAGGTTCTTTTCACCTCTAAATTGTGTGTGTGTGTGTGTGTGTGTGTGTGTGTGTGTGTGTGTGTGTGTGTGTGTGTGTGTGTGTGTGTGTGAGTGAGAGAGAGAGAGAGAGAGAGAGAGAGAGAGAGAAAACCATGGCCATTTTGGGCTGGAGTCTTAGAGGAAGAGGAAGCTGGAAACAGTGATAAGAAGGAAGACCCCTTTTCTTAGTTTCTAGTGATGATTTATAATATAGTCAGTCCTGCCTTGGTCCTCTGGAATTCAAATGGAGGATGGGGAGAGGAAGCCACCCTAGTAAAAAGGAAAACTCCATAATACAGATAAGAAATGATCGAAGCATTAAAAAGAGTCAGTGAAGGATGTACCTGAGTTAATTTGAATCTTGGAGTTGATCACCGTCACAGCTGACATTTATATGGGGATCTGTTAGCAAAGCACATGGTCTAGGTGACCTCATTACAACCTTGTGAAGCAGATGCTATTACTCCCAACCCCATTTTGCAGATGAGGCTACTAAGGGTGAAGGTTAAGTGATTTAGCTAGGGTCACACAGCTCCTACGTGAGGGAGGATTCAAACTCAGTTTTTCCTGATTCTAAATCCAGCCCTTTATCTATGAACCAGCTATTCTCTAAGTGGCAGCGGACTGGATAGATCCTGTTAATTTATCATTCAGCACATAGTTTTGTCCTAGCAAATGGGCATCAAGAGAATAATTCCAAGAATTAGAAACCTCTTTGTTGAAATTGCTTAGTCCTAGCTTTAAAGTTGGAGGGGCCTTAGGGATAACCTTGTTCAGTCCCCTCATTTGACCAGTTTAGATCATATAATTTTTTTTTTTTACCCTGACTCCTTCCTGAGGACCTACTATGTTCAAGGCGCATGTTGTGAAGATGGTCAATGGATTTAGCAAACCTAGGGATGGGCACATAGTAAGCCCTTCATAGTAAGCTTTTTCATTCATTCATTCATTCATTCATTCATTCATCTGTTCCTTCCTTTGTTCATTCATAAGCTGGGAGCACACCTCTGTGAGAGGCCATTGACAGGTGGGCACTGCCTGTGACATGAACTATCCCTGGGGGAGAGAAGAGCTTTTCTCTGTTGGGGTCAGTGGAGACAGAGAGCTGGGCTTGGAATTAGGCTGATCTGGGTTCAAATCCTGTCTCAGAAACTTACTGTGTGCATCTGGACAAGTTAATTAGGTTCTCTGAGCTTCATCTTATTCACCTGTAAAAAGGGTGTGATGTGGTTGGATGAAATGGCTGCCAAATCTTGAAGAGTGAGGATTGTGCTGAAGCTTTAAAAAAAATATTATTTATTTTAAATATCCATTTCTTGTGCTGAAGTTTTAAGCTTCTAGATCAAGGAGGACACACATTTCCTTTGTTCCCTAAGAAGGGATGCGGCAGGTGAAGCCCCGCAGCCCGAGGATTCCTGGGAAGGATTGAGCTGAGCTGGGCTGGGCTGGACTGGACCAGAAGGCCTCCGAGTGGTCTCCTTCCACCCCTGTTGTTTGGCAATACGGAATGCTCCCAGCCCCAGTCCCGACACCCCCGGTATTGGGTGATTCGGAGTGCTCTCAGTGCTCCCAGCCCCAGCCCCCGGGCGACACCTCCTCTCCTCCGTCCACCCCGTCTCTGTGGTCCTGCAAATTGCATGCCCAGTTCTCCTCACAGCTGCTAGCAGGCTATTTGTGCACGTCCCGGAGGCTTTCTTCTGTTTGCCTTTTCCCCCAACAGCTGTTTGGAGGGGGAGCGGGGTCTCTTTGGTCAGGCTTACTCTGCACATTCTCTTACTTACGCCTGCCGCCTGGAGCCCATGCTTGGAGGTAACTGGGGACCAAGTTACTTTTCAGACCGAGCTGGAGAGCAGCCTGCCACCGCAGCCCTTCCGGCAATGTCAGAGCTGGATGGGACCTTGGGCATAATTTAATCCACCGACATCATTTTACAGATGGGAAACAAGTTGTCTCGGGTTATAAGTGGCAAAATGGGGACTTGACCCGGAAACTCTTTTGTCCCCCAGGTTACCGAGCGCCTGGTGTTTAGTAAGTGCCTAATGCCTGCTTGTTGACTGACTGATGGGGTCAAAGAGATGAAACTCGGTTAGTCAGTCAACAAGCATTTATTAAATGGATTCTATGTGGCAGGCACTCTGATAAGCATGGGGGCACAAAGAAAGACAAAACCAATGTCTGCCTACAGGGAGCTCACCCTCTAAGAGGAAGATAACATACAAACAATTGCATATGCCAGATAGAGGCAGTGTAATGGGAGGTCATCTCAGAGGGAAGGAGGAGCCGTAGTGATGTGCGCCTCCCCTTCAGAGCCTCGGAGGAGATGGGGCGGGGAGCCTGCAAGTGTCTCTTGGAGGAGAATTGGTGAGTACAAGTAATAACTGAACATAATGATGATGCTGGTGATGCTGGTGATGATGGTAGCAATTACTTTTATAGCACTTTGAAGTTTGCAAAATAGATCATCTCACTTTCTCTTCACAACAACCTTGGTAGGCAGGTTCTATTATCCATCTTACAGATGAGGAAAGTGAGGCAGAGGTTAAGCGAATTGTCTAGGTTTACACAGCTAGTAAGTGTCTGAGGCTGGATTTGAACTCAGGTCTACAAGTCTTTCAAAAATGACTCCTTTATAATAAAAATAGAATCTTAATCCTAAAAATATGAGGCATGCACTATTTCTGGAGATGAGTATGGCCATGGATTCCACACTGACTCCTGTCTTGGGCCTGGGGACTGGCTGTGCTGCCACCAGAGACTAGCCAAGGAACCAAGAAGAACCCTTTGTCTTTTTCTTTTTTTATGACTGGCAATTATATTTTCTCATTTTCTTTTTTAGGAGAACCCTTTTTCAAAGAATTTAGTTTGGAATCAAGGAGGTCTTGCCCTGTTTGGGAACAAAAAGCCAGCTCCTGGATCAACCTGGTTCAATTCAAGAAGGCTTTATTGTTGGGGTGGGGGTGGGGGGGTAAAAACACATGCCTGCAAAAGTCATTGTGCCATAAATACATAACAGGTCGATCATTTGAGAGAGTCTCATGGATGGGTTTTGTCATTAGTCCTCTGGAGCTGGGATCGGTTTTATTGTGCTGATAAGAGTTCCTAAGTCTTCCAAAGCTGCTTGTCTTTACAATATTGTTGTTGTATGCACCGTTCTCCTGGTTCTGCTCACTTCATTTTGCATCAGTTCATACAAGTCTTCCCTGGCTTTTCTGAAACCATCTCCTTCATAATTTCTTAGCGAGCAGTAATACTCTATCCTATTTCCACACCATCATATGTCCAGCCCTTTGCTAATTGATGGACATCCCTTTACTTTACAGTTCTTTGTCACCTTGAAAAGAGCTGCCATAGATATTTTTGTCCTTACGGGCGTTTTTCATCTTTCTTTGATCTCTTTGGGGCATAGACCTAGTAACTGTATTGCTGGTCAAAGGGTATGCACAGTTTAATAGCTTTTTGGGCATAATTCCAAATTGCTTTCTAGGATGACTGCATGAATTCACAGCAAGGACCTTACATTCTAATGTGGGAAGACAACACATAAAAGGAATTAGAAGGTAGGGGGAGTCCTCTAAGTGGGTCAAGAAGGGGGAGGATTCTGGAGAGTCCAGGAGAGGGAGGTATATTTACATACGAGGCAATTTCAGAATAAGTAGGAGGTGAAATCAGGAAAAGCTTCTTGTTGGTGATGGTATCCATGACGGCATTTGAGCTGAACTTGGAGTGTTGGGTCAGGAGGAGGGGGGAAGGGAATAAATATTTATACAGGGCCTGCTATGTGCCAGGCACTGTGCTAAAACACTTTTCATAGATTTGATCCTCACAACAACCCTGCAAAATTTGTGCTAGTATTCATTTTATTTTGCAGATGAGGAAACTGAGGCAAACAGAGGTTAAGTGATTTGTTTGGGTCACACAGTTACTCAATATCTGAGGCCAGATTTGAGCTTAGATCTTCTTGACTCCAGTACCAGCTCTCTGCTCCACAAGCTGCCTCTGGAGGTGAAGAGAGAGAGCACTTTTCAGGTATGGGGAGAGAAACCTGGGCAAAGGCATGGAGGTGGGAGATGGAATATTATGAACAGGGAACATTCAGTATGTAAGGGGGAGCAATGTCTAAGGCAAAGGGGAGATGGAAATCCTGTTGTGAAGGACTTTGAAAAGGCAAACAAAATTTCGTGCATTTTATTCTAGGGTCAGTAGGGGGTGATGAAAAATTCTTGAGTAGAGGAGGGAGAAGTCAGGGGATCTCTGTGCTTTTCTAACTCTGACACTTCTCTGGGACCTTGGGCAAGTAGCTTAGATTCACTCAGTTTCCTCTTTCACAAAATAAAGGGGTGAGACTCCATCAATGATGTGAAACTCAAATAGAAACAGGGGACCCTAAAGCTATAGAAAAGGATCACTTCAGGTCTCATACTGGGTTAGAAAACCACAAGTAACCATTATCTGTGTTTTATAGAATTTTTGTTTATTTTCTTAAATATTTCCTGATTACATTTTAATCTGCTTTGGATCCTATGTTTGACACCTTTGCATTAGATGACCTTTGTGACCCTTTCCCCTTCTAGATCTCTGATTCATCAGAGAGCCATGGGGTCATTCCTGCTTTTTTCAAACATCAATGTGTCACCTGGTTGGAAGATCGATAAGAGTGAGGAGAGACCAGTAATAGAATCTTCCAATGGTCTGGGCAATAGGTAATGACAACCTAAAGGAAGACAGCGGCTGAGTGAGGGGAGAGGTGAGGAAGCCAAAATGGGGGTGGAAGCATCTTTTTCTTCTTTCTCCTCTTCCTCCTTTTCCTTCTTTTTCTTTCTTCTCCTCCTCCAAGAACTGGGAAGAAGACTAAAGATTTTAACACAAAATTGTGGAAGTGTGCATATACCTCTAATCATTTTTTTTTGTTCTGATTACTTCATAAGATCAAAGATTTAAATAGGAAGGGACCTTAGAAGTTATTACTTTGCATCAGTCCATGTCACTCTTCCAATGCTTCTCTATATTCATCATATACGTCATTCCTTACAGCACAGTGTATTGGTAATGGAATTTGGAGATGCTCCTATATTGGTTTGGTTTTTGGGTTGAGTGTTAAAACCCAGAGCTTGTGAATCCCACTTGTGGGATGGACTTGTTGACGTGAAGAGAGGGGGCTGAATTGGGAGGAGCCGTGAATTGGGAGAGAGGCCCAAGCCTAGAGGAGGCCAGAAGGACTTTGGGAGAGCAGTATCTAGTATTGTGGATCCTGAGCTGTTGAGAGAAAGACTGCTGAGAGCCCATTGGAACTGCCCAGGACTTTGAGAACTGCCACTCGGAACTGCCAAGAACTGAGGAGGCACGGCTGTGATGCCGGTATTTTGTCCGTCTGTTTTGATGTTGTTTTGCGAGATTCACCTGATGGTGAAGGACAGTGTTGCTGTTGTAGAGGTCCTAGAACCTGGCTGTTGGTTCAGAAGCCCTGAAGGAGGATTTTCTTGTGGTACCTGCACAGAAATCCTGGAAGAGGGCCTTGCTGATGTTTTCAGGGGTTCTGGGACTGTTCTGCAGGCAGAGAGTGACTTGATGAGGACACTGGCTATGGCTTTGTTGAGCCTTGTCTCCCCAGGAACTGAGATTGCTGAGGGCTTGCCTCCAGTGAAGATAAAAGAAGGCCCTTTCCTTGGGTATTCAATGCTGAGATGATATCTTAACTTTGTTGTAACTTAAGGGTGGATGGCCTTTTGTGCTCTCCTGCCCCTTTTGAGATTCAGGGGTGGGAAGCCTTTGAGTTG
>JAQQSU010000877.1:0-16877 GCA_028627135.1 Pseudochirops cupreus
TATAAGGTACAATAATAAAATGATAAAATCAAGAAAATAACATTGCTCAGTAATTGCTTCATGATCCAGTACATAATTATACTTTTAAGATATTGTTGAATTGAATGGAACTTCTCTGTATAAAAATATTCAGTCATTTGTCTATATTAGAAAAAAGCAATGCAAACTATTCTGTTGTCCAGTGATTAGGGAGATGCATTAAAAATCACATATAGGCACATAAAAGCATATTACTTCAACATAAAAAAATAAAAATTGAAATGAACATGGAAAAATATATGAAGTGATGTAAATTAAAGAGTACCATTAGAACACTATACACTTGAACTGCAGCTATGATTTAAAAAAAAAAAAGCAAACAGCAATTGAAAAACATGCAAGAATTGTTCATAATGGAATACAAAAGCAAAATTATATATTATTATCTTACCATAACTTTTAACAAAGATATAAACATTTAAAATTAACAAATTCAACTGGATTTATTTTCTGAATCATTTAAAATTCAATGAATTAAAAATATAGCTTTATATCAATGAAATATCTTTTAAAATTCTGTTTGACCACTTGTTTTTGTGAATGGCTAACAAGTTTGTGATGATGATGATGATGACAACAATGGCAGTGATGATGATGATGATGATGATGATGACGATGATGACAAAACCTGTCAAAAGTGGAAAGGGTTGCTTTGACCTGGAGGTGGGAAGCCTAAAATTCTTTTTCAAGAGTCTAAAATCAGAGATGAGTTTACCATATGCTAGAGATGTTGGAGCAGGAAATGTTCCTCAAGTAAAGATGTAATTATTTTCCCATAATGCATGAACATATTCTACCTCAGACAGTTACTAACTATGTGTTTCATTATAGAAAATGTCATATAGTCTCTAAGTAGGTCATTTCATTCTACTAATAAGCCTGAAACAATCTATAATTTAATGTTAAATCAAATAACATTTAACAAAAAGAAGTTCACTTAACAGTAGCACGGAAAGAATATCCATCAAAGACAGAGAAGCAATTCATTTAAACACAATTTGTTCCCACCTAACAATCCTTTCCCCGTGAAGCCTGTCTTATTACCTCATTTCTGTTCAGAAATCCATATAGTACTAAGGGTGTGTTGAGTCACTGTAATCATTTGTGAATTTGTAAGTTCATAAATGAGAAGGAATTTAAAAGCTATGCACTTAGGTGTGTTGGTGTTAAAGGGATTCTCTTACTTCGGATTCTATGTCAGGAAATCTGCACTGAAAGAGTGTAAATTCAGAAGAAAATTAAATGAATGAATTTTCAGGGGATGGGAGCTGGAAACCCCAGAAAACTGGAACTTTAGACAATTCCAATATTACTTCATGGTAGGAATAACATGATCAGAAAAAGTAGTGATAGAGAAATGGACTTTTTTCCAAGAAGCCTTCCTTGATTCTCTAGTGGTAAGTTTTGTTTTTGTTTGTTTCTTTGTTTTTTCCCTCTTCATATATGTTCTACTTGTCTACATGTTGTTTTCACCAAGCAGAGTGCAAGCTTGAGGTGAAATATTGTTTATTTTTTTCATTTATATCCCTATACACACACACATGTTGGTATATATCATGTATACATCAATGATTGTCATTGTCATTATCATCATCATCATCATCATCATCACAAATTTGTTAGCCATTAACAACAACAAATGTTCAAACAGAATTTTAAATGATATTTCATTGATATAAATCATTGATATAAATCACATATCATATATATTATACACATATGATATATATATCATGAAATAAATCATTTATATATATATATATGTGTGTGTGTGTGTCTGTATACATATATATACATATATATATGTATACATATATATGTATGTATGGATGTATATATAAAACCTCCTACCATGTGCCAGGCACTGTGCTAAGCACAGGGCATATAAGTACAGAAAATAGAAAGTTCTTGCCCTCAAGGAGCTTACAGTCAAATGGAAGAAGATAATACATAAAAGAAAGCTGAAGATAGGGATTTGGAGGTGGTGGAAGCCAACTAGAGTTCACCTGGCCCTCAACTCTTACCTGTGATTCTAAAAAGCTCAAGAAGGGGAAGCAGTCACACTTTGGTAAAACCATGTGAGGAGATGGGCTCAACCAGCATGAAGGTAATAAACAGGTCTCAAACCCATAGGTGAGTTAAGAGAATGTCTACCCCAAATACATGAAGACTTCCTCTGACAGAATGAGTGGATGAGAACGATTTCTCCTAATGTCCATGAAGATGGCTGAAGCAGGTACTATGAAATCATCAGAACTTGGTCAGATATCAAAAATACTAAAGTCATCCCCTGTATCTGGCACTATCTCCAGTCATCTTAATTTTTGTCCCACCACTGGACTTCCATAGTTATGAAAGAGAAAGTGAGCTGATAACTTTGTTCAATTCTGTCTCCCTTAAATCAAATTTACATTAAAATCATGACATCAACCTGCAATATCAATGGTCCTCTTTGAAAATGAAGGTTAAAGAATGAGAAGGATAGTCATCAAGTTTCAGCGGACTTAACTCTTAACTTAACTCTTCATAAGCTGGAATTCTAATGCCCAGACACTGGGAAATCACATCAGTGATGGGGGTTCTAGTCCTCTAAGTCTGTGCTTTAATCCTCTAAATCAATCAGGTCTCAGGGATTACATTTTTTCTCTTTTAAGAGAAAAATTAGTTTGGCAGGTATTGCTCTTAAAATAAAATCCAACACATCATTTTATAATTAAAGAAACTGAATCTAGATATTTTTAATAATTTGCCATAATGAAATTCAATGAAAAAAAATATCAGAATCAGAATTTACATACGTGCTTTTTGAGTCACCATCTAGCTCTCTTTCCACTAGATCAGGAGGTAAATGGATGACAACAACCCTGCCATCACAGGTTCCTTTCTCTCTCTTACCTCTTTTATATTCTTTTCTTGCCCCTCTACAGATCAAAATTTTCTAAAAATTTTCTTTTTTATTATGCATACTTTAAAATGGGCTCAGGAAAAGGAAATACTAAGGCACACCAAGGCTTCTGGTGTTAGTGCTTCCTCCCTCCACACCCTGGGCCTTGGGATCTCCTCCTGGTCAGCTGAGATGGGGCTTGTTGGGACACCTCCTCCCCTTCACTTTTGGCTAGGTACAGCCTCAGTCACACCCTTCCTCTAGGACTCCCAAGCCTGCTGCTGGTTCTACTATTTCAAGATTTTACATTGGGTGGGGCAATAATCTCTTGATTTTCAGGGTCAGGGAGGGGGATTAGAGCAGCTAGGGTTTACTCCACCAACTTGGCTCCTGGAAGTTCAGGTAGTTCACTTTCAAATATCCAGGTTGTGGGCCAATAGCTCCAGGAGAAGCTCCTCCATCTCCAATAGATCCTCTGTCCTGTATGGAGAGATCTGTGAAGCTGGGGCTCATTCTCCTGGCCTTGGCCTCAGTAAAATTTGTGAACTGGGAGGGGAGGTTCAAAATCTAACTGGAGAAAATACCTCCCTATAAAAGGTGCTTCAAAAACTAACCAAGGAAAATAATTCATTAAAAATTAGAATCAGTCAAATCTAAGCTAAGGATGCTATGACAAATCAAGAGTCAGTCAAACAAAACGTAAAGATTGAAAAATTAGAAGAAAATGTAACATATCTCATTGGAAAAACAATTGACCTGGGAACAGATCCAGGAGAGATAACCTAAGAATTATTGGTCTACCAGAAATCCATGTTGTAAAAACACAGTCTGGACAACATCCTCTAAGAGATTGGCAAAGAAAACTGCCCTGAGGTCTTAGAATCAGAGGGTAAAATAATGATTGCTAGAATTCACCAGACTCCTCCAGAAAGAGATCCCAAATGGAAAACTCCAAGAAATATAGTAGCAAAATTCCAGAATTATAAGTGAAGGAGAAAATACTGCAAGCAGCCAGAAAGAAAAAAAAATCAAATATCATGGAATTACTGTCAAGACCACACAGGACCTATGATTTTCTACACTAAGAGAAGGGTTTTTGTAACAGCAATCAGTTTAGCATATACTTTGCACTTAGTAACTTGGGGGCTAAGTATGGAAGGTGTGAACTCTGTTCCACTGTTGAGAGGGCAAGACCTCCCCTGTTGATATGGAAGAAGAGGATTGGCTGAGACAAGAGGCCAGCATGTGTGTATATAAGCAAGAATTCTAGAGACAGAGAGAATTGGAATGTTGCTCCTGGTGAAGGAAGAATCATGGAGACCTAAGCAGGCTGAGAGAGAGGGAGAGAAAGAGTGTTCCTCTCCCTGCATCTGGAAGCTGAGAACTGAGTTAGAGTTTTCTTGAGAGAGAGAGAGAGAGAGAAAAAAAAAATGGGGAAAGAAAAATATAGATCAATTTCTCTCATGAATATAGATGAAAAATTCTAAATAAAATAATAGTAAAAAGACTACAGCAACTCATCATGAGGATAATACACATTGAAAAGGTAGGATTTATTCCAGGAATGTAAGAATGGTTCAATATTAGGAAAATTATTAATGTAATTGATCACATCATCAAGAAAACTAGCAGATATTACATGATTATCTCAATAGATGCAGAAGAGGCTTTTTACAAAATACAATACCCGTTACTATTAAAAATGCTAAAAAATATAGGAATACAGGGAGTCTTCCTTAAAAAAATAAGTAGCATCTATCTGAAATCATCAGCAAGTACTATATGTAATAGGGATAAGCTAGAAGCATTTCTGCTAAGATCAGGGATGAAACAAGGATGTCCACTATCATCCCTCTTATTCAATTTGGTACTAGAAATGTTAGCAGTACCAGTAAGAGAAGAAAAAGAAATTGAAGCAATCAAATTAGGCAAAAAAGATACTAGGCTATAACTCTTTGCAGATGACATGATGATATACTTAGAGAATTCTAGAGAACCAAGTGAAAAACTACTTGAGACAATAAGTAAATCTGGGAGAGTGGCAGGATATAAAACAAACCCACATGAATCCTCTGCATTCCTATATATTTCTAATGAAATCCAACGGCAAGAGACAGAAAGAAATATCCCATTTAAAGTTACTGCAGACATTATAAAATATTTGGGAATCTACCTGACAGAACAAACCTAGGGCCTATATGAACACAACTATAAAACACTTTTCACACAAATAAAGTGAGATGTAACTAATTGGAAAAACATCAATTGCTGATGGCTGGATCTAGCCAATATAATAAAAATGACATTTTTACTTTAATTAAATTAAATATTTAGTGCCATACCAATCAATCTAACAAAAAGTTACTTTGTAGAGCTAGAAAAAATAGTGACAAAATTCATTTGGAAGAACAAAAGGTCCAGAACATCAAGGCAATTAATGAAAAAAAAATGCTAGGGAAGGTGGCCTAGTCATACCAGATTTTAATCTGTATTATAAAGCAGCCATCATCAAAACTACTTGATGCTGATTGAGGAATAGTGTAGTAGGTCAGTGGAATAGACTGGATACACAAGGTCTAGAAGCCAATGACTACAGTATTCTACTATTTGATAAACCAAAGACCCGAGTTTTAGGGATAAGAATGCACTTTTTGACAAAAACTGCTGGGAAAATTGGAACATAGTATGGCAGAAATTGGGCATAGACCAATATCTAACACTATACACCAAAATAAAGTGAAAATGGGTGCATGATCTAGGTATAAAGGCCAATATTGTAAGGAATCTGGGAGAGCAAGGGATGGTTTACCTGGCAGATCTATGGAGAGGGGAAGACTTCATGATGAAACAAAAGTTATAAAGCATTATAAAATGCAAAATGGATAATTTTGATTATATGCAATTGAAAATTTTCGGTACAAAGTCAATGTTATCAAGATGAAAAGGGAAGTAGAAAATTAGGAAAGAATTTTTACAACCAGTGTCTCTGATAAAGGCCTTATTTCTAAAATATACAAATAATTGAGTCAAATCTATAAGAATACAAGTCATTCCCCAATTGATAAATGGTCAAAGGATATCAGCAGGGAGTTTTCAGAAGATGAAATTAAAGAAATCTATAAGCATATGAAAAAATGTTCCAAATTACTAGTGATTCATGAAATTCCAAACAAAACAACTCTCAGGTACCACATCTCACTGGCCAGATTGACTAAAATGAAAAAAACAGAAAAATGATAAATGCTGGAGAGAATGCAGAAATATTGGAACACTAATGCATTGTTTGTGGGGTTGTGAGCTGATTCAATCATTCTGAAGAGCAATCAGGAACTATGCCCAAAGGGCTCTAAGTAAGTGCATACCCTTTGACCCAGAAATACCACTTCTAGTGTTGTATTCCAAAAAGGCCATAGAAGTAAGAAGAGGACCCATATGTACAAAAATATCTATAGAAGCTGTTTTTGTGGTGGCAAAGAATTAGATATTAAGAGGATGCCCATCCATTGGGGAATGGCTGAACTAGTTGTGGTATACAAATGTCATGGAAAACTATTGTGCTATAGGAAATGAGGGACAGACAGACTTCATAATAAACTGATGTTGAGTAAGAAGAGCAGAACCAGGAGAAATTTGTACACAATTACCTACACAACATATGTGTGATGACTAACTTTCATAGAGTTGGCTCCTCTCAGCAATGTAAGATTATAAGAAAACTCCAAAAGACTTAAGATGGAAAGAGATATCCATATTCAGAGAAAGAACTATGGGGTTTGAACACAGATTGAAACAAAGTACTTTCTCTCTTTCTTTTTCTTTTTTTGTTTTGTTTCCTCTTCCCTATTGTTCATTCCATCCATTCTAATATCTCTTTACAACACAACTAATGTTTGTATTATGTACAAATGAAAGTATTTGTAGATCCTATATTTGATTGCATGTTGTCATGGGGGGGAGGAGAGGGAGGAGGAGAAAATTTGAAACTCAGAGGATTGCAGAACTGATTGTTTTAAACTAAAATTCGTTAATTAGTAAATGCAATTACATAATGTTTAACAAAATAAATAAAAATATAACATATAACAATAATAATAATAATAATAATAATAAATATAACCAGAAATACCCAGTAGTGAAGCTAGGACACCACACTATACCTGAGAGTCTAGCCTTCTCAGATCCAGTTTTCAAAATCATGGATTGAGAAAACTATAGTCAGAGCCAGAGTAAGCTCTTTATACATATTGTACAAAGTGCAACCTCAGCAAAACAAAAAATCTTTCTTCATTACCCTTGGATCAACCTCAGTCTTCCCTAGGAATTTGTTTCATTTCTGAGTCTTAAGATGGAAAATGCGACCCCTCCAAGAAAATCTGCTCCTCTCCCAAACCCAATTTGCATTTTACCTTACTTGAGTGTATTCATTCTGTGCCTCTGAGGGAAAATGTGCTTCAAGATTCAAAACTTTTCCATGGATTCCAAGTCTTCTCGGGATAAGTAATCAATCTATTCAGAACCATTTATTAAATTGTTATTGTATTATAGCAGCCCTCAAGAAACTTTTCTAATCAGAGAGACAACACTACAAACAAGTATCATATGAGTTCCCATTTAGCTAAACGTTTTAAATACTAGGAAGTAGCCCAGGTAGTTTTTGGTGCTGAATTTATGACAGATTGGGCAATTCTAAATTTGAAGATATGGAAAGAAATTAGAGCATTTACATGTTACAAACAGAATTTTCAATTTTACAACAGAGCTCCCTTTTATAGTAACTTCCCTGTGGCACTGAAGCATTTGTTTACAGAGCATTATCCACTTCCCCAGAGAGACTTATTCTTTAGATGTTAAGAATCACTTTCTATTTACTGAAGAAATCACTAGCCAGAGTGAGGTGAGAAAAAAAAAATCAGGTTTCAAAATAAATAGTGAAAATTATAACTCGGGAAACCAGAGGGCCAAGGGACTGTCCCATTAAAAGAGACAAACTCAATAATGATACACTTACATCCTAAAGTTTGGATCATCAGAGAAAGTGAAAGATACAGGAAGAAGTAAAGAGGAGCATAAGAATCTTTTTTTGCTTCACTTAGCTTAGTTTAAAGACTCTAAGAGGAATAAGCTAATGTTTTCTCAATACAGAATTTATCAGTTTGGTTTTATATAAAAACACATTTAAGTGTATAAATGGTAGCTATTATTAACCAAATATGGAAAAAAATAAATGGAGATGAAATCCCATCAATTTAGTTGTTACTCTAATGATGCAGCTTAATTACCCACACTTACATGTCTCATTTGCTTCATGTCTGTGTCTTTTCATAAATTCCAGATACCTATACCCAATGGGATAATGGGTTTTCCTCTAGTAACATTAAAAGGATAATAGTGAAGCATTTTATTTTAATACATGACTCGATTTTATTTCTTTTGCAATGCTATATTCATGTATAACATCCTTTACACTGCTTTGTCTATATAATTTCCTGCTTGTAATGTGATTCAACCTACTGATACCAAATGTTATTCCACTGTCTTTTGAGTGATTCTCAGAATCAGTTCCTCAAACTGTAGGGTATCATGACTTAAAAACATGAAACATCAGTGGAAACATATTTGTATTTAAAATATAGAGCTTTAAATCAAAACAACTCTTAGGTACCTCATCATACCCGTCAGAATATCTAACATGATGAAACAGGAAAATAATAAATGCTAGAGAAGATGTGGGAGAATTGGAACACTAATGCATTGTAGGTAGAGTTGTGAACGGATGCAACCATTCTGGAGAGCAATTTGAAACTAATCTACTCTACTTTGCTGTTTCTCCTAAATATGTTGGCTTCCATATATGTTTTCAGATTGATTTCACACATTATTTTTCACCGAATAATTTTCTAGTCAATTTGGTCTCCTCTATTTCTACATATGTTCCCTAACAATATATCAGCTGTTTCTGTGATGTTGTATAATACTTCTCCCTTGACTGTGTCAACCATACTCAGAGTTTGATCTAGAAAAGAGAAAGAAAGTTAGGTTGTACAAGTCCATGTTTTATTTCTCTCAAAGTGTGTGGCATGCATTTCATGGGAGCTGCAGTCCAAAACTGGTTTCGCCAAGGGAGCCACTTTGATACTGGGCTCCTTTTGGGGTCTGGGAGTACAGATTATATACCCTTTCAACAGGGGCTAATGTCACACCATCAACACTTCACCTCTGAAGAGATGAAATACCTCTTTTATCAGACTGCCCCCAGGATTTAGGCTATCTAGACAGAAGAATCAGTCTCTGCCCAAGCCTGAGCAGAACACAAGGGACTCCCCACCTTACATTAAATTACTTCCAAGAAGCTTGGTTTGTGGTTTGACAAGAATATGAGAATATATGCAATTTCATAATCAGAGATGTCCTTCTGAAGTAAAACTGAACTTAGCATCACAACTTTGGAAGAAGGGTCAGGGGGAAGCTCTGGATCTCCAAGACAATGTTTATTAAAAATCATTGTTCATATTCCCTCTTCTGATTCTAATGAGAAGCCTATCTTCCTCAATGAATCAGTAACTGATCAAGAGTTTGGGGTCTCGTGATGGGTAATGATGTGGGGGGTTGGGAAAGGAGAAATTGCTCAATGTATTGACATACAAGGGGGCAGTCCCCTTTTAGTAAGTAGAACATACAGATAAAAGATGCAAAAGGAAAAAAAAGTAAACAATGAATAAAATTGTCATTTAAGACTCAGAAGTTTCATCTCATCTCATGTCTGGTTTTTGAGATATCATCTAATGAAATTTTATGGTCTGAGTGTGGTTTAAGCAGTTTCCAGAAGACTATCTTCTTAAGACTCCTTTTAGAGATCTTTTGTTGTTGTTATTGTTAAAATCTCCTACAAAATTGATCTTAACACAATTTTATTTTTTTTTTGCCAATAAACAGGGCAAATAATGAAAGTTAATTCAACCCTTATGTCTCTATTATTATAAAATGAAATTTGGAATCTTAGTGAATTGTCATGTGGATATATCTAAGAAATTAAAATAAAAGAGAAAAGTAAGAATCCAGTTTTTATACTTCATATTATTCATTCTCCTATTAGGAGGATGAGATTCCACAAAGAAATTAATAACAGAACACTTCTTATAAGAAGATGGAGTCAAATATATTCATAAATATGATGAGTAATCAATTTTTAAATACTACAAATCAAGTTTATTTATAATAAAAACATTTCCAACTTCTAGCCATGTTCAAATAAATAACCCCTAATTTAAGTAGATGTTTGTTTAAGGCAGTGGTTCACAACCTGTGGGTGTCAACTCCTTTGGGGGTCAAATGACCCTTTCCCAGGGGTCTCCTAAGACCATGGGAAAACACATATTTTTGATGGTCTTATGAACTGAGACATCGCTCCTCTATCCATCTCCAGGCAGGTTTGTCCACATGCAGATATACCCACATACGAATATTAAAAGGTCACAGCATTAGGAAGGTTGAGAACCACTGGTTTAAGGCATTTAGAAGATAGACCACAATCCATTCTTCTTATAATATAACTAATTATAACAGAACAGATACAGTTATGATATTAACTAAATAACAGAATCATATCCTGGTTTCATAAATCTTTGATTTCTGTCACTCTATTTTGAGGGTACCATCATGTGGAATTATAGGACCCTAAATTATACAGGAATATATAACTAGTAAGAGATTTCAAGGCTAAATACAGAGATACCTTGAATTCTAAGTTTAATTTGTTCTGTTACTGAAATCATAACACAATTTGCTCATATATCAAATCAATTTTCCCCATTTAAATTAATTGAAATGCCATTAATCCATTCCAGCCCCCAAAATGTCATCCCAGAATTTTTTGTTATGTGTTTTTAAATAAGAAAAAAAACTTATAAATTATAAATATTTTATAAAACCATAATAAAAGAGAATGTAAAGAAATAAACTGTTTCTATAAAGTGTATATTTACCTTGGCTATCAGATGACTTGGGCCAACAGAAGATACTGGCAGAGGTGGAGGGTGGAGGAGATAGATGGAAGAGGTTAGAGGAGTTTTGTTTTGTGCTCTTTTAGTCACTTTCATTCACTTACTTGCTATACTATTTTTTAAAATTAACCTCTGTTTATTTTTAGTTTACATCATTCATTTCCACAAGATTTTGAGTTGCAAATTTTCTCCCTATCTTTCCCCTACCCACTACCCCAAAAGAGTGATCCACTGTTTACCCCCTCCCCCAATCTGCCCTCTCATATATTCTTTCCCATCACCCCTCTGACTTTCCAGTAGGGCTAGATGGATCTCCCTACCCCGGTGACTGTATATCTTATTTCCCAGTTGCATGTAAATAATAATAATGTATACATATTTTAAACAAATGTATCAACAATGCAATATTCATAATGCCTACAGTAACTATAAATATGCTGATATGGTTATTAATCACAAAATGTAACAGGCCCTCTACATGGGAAATATAGCTAGAACATTTATTCAAATAGCAGAAAAGTGAATCCCAAAACCAGAAAGTCAAAGCCATCACAATAGTTATGAAGTTGGCACATATAGTTAATGTAGTAAACACCCACATTCTCAAGCCTTCAAAACAGGACAGGCTACCTCAGGCAAAGATTCTCTGCTTATCATTCACAACAACTGCTCAGTGTCCATACTGCTTGCTCCCAGCAGCTCTGCCCCCTCACAGTTCCCATCACTGGCAGTCCTCAGCAGGAGTCCTTAGCAGAAATTCTGGCTGGCTTAACAGGAAAAAAAAAATTCATTCCACAGCCACAGATGCTGCTGCTGCTTTCACTTCCAGTCATTGTGCTGACTTTATCTTGGCTCTGGCTTCCTCTTACCCTACCCCTCCCTGCTATGTCAGCAAGTTCAAGGGGCATGGAAGATCTTCAAATCCCATAACCATTACATTTGTCCCCAAGATCCTTCATGTCCCTTACTTGGCAAAAAAAAAATTAACCATACCTCTTATTACATAGGTTAATAGGAGTTTCAGGAGTAACTGGTGTCAACAGAATTTCACAACAATATAACAAGGATATCACACAATAAACACAGAAAACAATATTATAGGGTGAGACTTAAGTACAAGCTTCCCAAATGAGGTCCCAAAATCTTGGGGTAAGGGATGAAGGTTTCTTCTTCCATGGCTACTTGCTGCTGAAATTGGACATAGAGCTGTCCCTGTCCCAAGGGGTCCCATTTGAGAGGTCCGTTCTTTAGCCAGCATTTGGAATGTGCTTGATGCCAGGTCCAGGGGTGACACATCACAATTGTGGACAGGGGGTGACATCCAGTTTAAGCTATCAGGCATCTGAAGGGTACCAAGCCTGTGAAAACAAATCTAGCAAAGTGAATAGACAAAAAGCCAAGAAGCAAGGAAACAATAACCAGCAATAAGGTAGATATAGGATCAGCCAAGCTACTGGAGTCCATGGTACAGGAGTTGACTGTGTTGTCTTCCTCCTGTTCCATGCTTTGATCCTTTTTGTGCCAAAAAAAGGAAGCTAAAGTTGCAATCCTGTGTTTGCTTTGCTTCCTTTGCCTGCTCATGTTGCCAGTCAATTAACTTGAATTTTGAGCTCTTTGCCACAGTAAAACTCTGCTTCCAGAGAGGAGAGCTTTGTCCCAAATCGCTGGGGTTTTCACAGCTGCTGGAGCGATTAGGAGGTCGCTGTCTTTACAGCCCCCACCCACTTTGGCTCACTGGTCACACACCTCAGGACCACCACCTAAGATCGCGATCCTGATCCAGGCAGGTTAAGGCAAGAGCACTTAGCCTCTGAATGTTCACTTGGTCCCCCTGCAATCTCCAGGCCAGGAACTCTGAAGCAGCCAAGTGGAAGTGACTGTACACCCACCACTTCTACCACTTCTGGCTCTGGGGGCAGAGGACTGGACCCACTCCTCCATCACCACCAAATTCAGCCAAGTTCCACTGACATTTCATGTTGTCTTTGGCATGTATAGGTTGAAAATTCTGGAAATCACCACAGCTGCCAGTGATGCACTCTCCCAAATACTCCAGTCAGGCTGGTTGGGCCACCCTGGGGCCTAAAGCTCAGGGCTGGGCTGTGCTCCCAACATGATGAACACTTTCTGTGCAACTGCCTGACTGCCTTCAGCAGGAGGATTGTTTCTCTGACACTTTGTGGGTCCTGGAGCTCTAAAATTTCTTTAGAGTCATATTTTACAGGTATCTGAGGTGGTTATGAGGGGAGCCACAGAGTTTTCCTGATTCTATGCTGCCATGTTGACTCTACCCCCTCACTACACTCATAATGCTACACTTTATCCCTGAACTTAATTGCTACAACATCTTTTTTACTTTCACTTAACTTAATTTTCTTCACTGGTGAGGTAAACATGTGGACTGAAAGAGTCAGGTAAGGGATGCTGGGTAGGCTTTGGGTTATGGTGTTCACTGTGCCAATTAGTGGCGGCTCATACTTCAAATTTTGACTCACAATTCAAAGTGAAAACCCGACCAAGTGACAACTCATATCTCAGAAATCTCAGAAATTGGTGCACTCGTATGTCAAAGTACCACTGTACTTATTCAGTAATTTGGAATACAGAAAGGACTAACATTCTAGTTCAAATAGCTCAATCTTATACTTGCATCTTACTACAGTGAGTCAATGTTTCAACATCAATCTATTATTTAATTGATTTAATACTGTGTTTATAAAACTTTTTGATTATAAAAATTTTCCATAAAAATAGAGACATTACTTCAGTAATGAAACAACAGTTCCCAACTTTATGTCAATTCCAGGCAAACTTCCTACCCCAGGTCACACATTTGTTGTTGTTCAGTTGAGTTCAACCTTTCATGACCCTATAGACCATATTGTCCAAGAGGTTTTCAATTGGAGTACTTGGTTTGCCATTTCCTCCTTTAGTGTATTCGGACAAAAAGAGGTTAAATGGCTTGTCCAGGGTCACATAGCTAGTGAGTTTATGAGGCCAGATTTGATCTCATGTTTTTGTGACTCCAGGTCCATAGTTCTATCCACTGAGCCATCTAGCTCTCTCCATGGTGAAGTACAATTTCCTTTGTCCTCTCTTTGTCTCATACAACCTGAGCACATTCATCTTGTCTTTGGTCGTGGATGTCTAATTCTTTTCTATTAGTCTTTCTCTGTGACAAAATACCTTAAAAAAGAAGTGTGATGATCATTAAAGAGGTAGAGTTCTATCTCCTCTGAAACTTATCAGATGGAAGGTTGCCCTAAGCATTCCAGCTTTCTCTTACCATCTTCCTTGTAATTTCAAGCTGCATAGAGGAGGAAATACATATAAAGTTTTTCAAGCAGTTTGAAATCCCACTTGTTATCATCAAGTTAACTTAAAATGTGCTGGGTCAATATTCTAAGACTCTATGTTGTATTACTTGATTTAATGCTGGCAGGGTATGGTCAGTTTCCTCAGACAGAAACCTCTCAAAACTTTTCAGAGTTAAATAATTAAACAATACAAGAAAACATTCAAGATTTTATGCAATAATCACAAATCACAATAACCAATATTTTTTACCATAGTCAATATTTATGTAGTGTTAGATTTAATAAGGCCTTCATACAGATTTATACTAAAAGGTGGGTGAACATGATTAACCAAGTGATTATCTAATTCTTAGGCTTCAGCTGGTTTCAGATCCTAAAATCTTAAAATTCTGACTCCCTAATTCTATTACTAATCTGCTGCTGATTATTTTCTTCATAACAGTCTTTTAATGATTAAATCTATATGCCATAATAATTTAAAAGAGGAGTTCATATTTCTAATAATCTTTGTCAACCTCCAGAATCTGCTAAGATGTTTCAGTGGTTCTATAATTTTTATTAATGAACTTTATTTTTGTAGTCCCAAGTTGACCAGTGTTGCCCCTCCCCCCTCCCCCCAAAAAATTAACATCCTGCTGAAAGTCTAAGGTGGGAGGTCTTTTCCAGTGTTCTCTCTAACCACAGTCTTTAGGAGTTTTTTGACTAGCTACATTTTAAATCTTTCAGAAACAGTTATTTTACAAACAGACACACAAACAAAATGACAAGACAAAGTGGACACAAATCTATTTTTCTTGTTGGTTTTTTCGTCTTAGTTTGTTCTTAAGCCAGTTTAGATTTAGAAACAAATTTAAATTTAATTAGACAAGGCAAAATTCAGAATTATCTTTAATCTAATTTTTTTCTATATCCTTCTAAAAGCAGAATTCAAAAGCAACAAACTCAGAATTTATAGCCAGATTATAAGGATATCCATACCTTTCAGAGGAGACCTGCCTTGAGGTCTCTGACCCCAGAGCTGACTTAGAGAGGAAAGTGGACTACAACTGAAAAAAGGGAGCCTGAGAGATTGGAGCAGGTTTTTTGGGGATAAGACTTTCCCATCCTTCAGCCTTGGGACTTCCAGAGAAAAGAGTCCTGTGGGCCCCTGGTACCAGTGCTGTCAGGGGGAAAAGTCCAGTCTCCAGGTCTAGTCCTACCTAAGCCAATGACACCAAAATATCAGCCATACACTGTGGTCTAAGAAAGATAAAGAGAATCAGGTTGTCTGAGTCCATGTTTTATTTCTCTCAAAGCAGGTGGCATTCATTGCATGAGAGCTGTAGTTCAGAACTGGGCTTCCAAAGGGAGCCAGTCTGGTGCTGGGCTCATTTTGGCTTTTGAGAACACAGTTTATATCCCCTTTCAGCAGGGGCTAATGTCACTCCATTACCATTTTGCCTCTGAACAGAGGAAATATATCTTTTATCAGACTACCCCCAGGATTTGGACTATCTAGATAGAAGAATCTGTTCACCCAAGCCTGAGCAGAACACAATGGGCCTCCCTACCTTAGAGGAAATTACTTCCTAACTTGGTTTGTGGTTTGATCAGAATAAGAGAGCAGATGAAATCTCATTAGAAATATCTCCAAAGAAAAACTGAATTTTTAAGTCAGGATTTTGGGAGAAGGGGTCTGGAGGAAGCTCTGAATCTCTAACATAATGATTATTAAAAATCATTTTTTATAGCTGAAATATTCTCACTTTTTCCCTTTGCCTCTCAGAATTTCTCTTTATTGATGACTCAGCAGAAGTTTTAACTTTTGCACAAAGATGTTTTAAACTCACATTTTGCCCTGTCCTCACAATGAATCTTTTAAAATATACATTGCATATATATTTGAATTTACTCTGTTTTTTATTTATTTTTTTATAGCCCAGAATGCAATCCGTTTCAGGACTCAGACAGTAGTCATTTTTGCCTTTGTTCCACTAGAATCTTTGTTTTCTTTTTATTTAATTTGATTCTTTTTGCTATATTTTAGTTTCTTTATATCCCTCCCTACCTCTCACCCTAATTCAGAGTATAGAAGACCACCATTTCATGCAAATTAATAAATAAAACATAAAACTATCAATTCCTTCTCTGGAGATAGATAGCATCTTTCTTCATATGTCCTTTATAGTTGATTTGAGTATTTATAGTGTTCAGGATCACTTGACTCTTCACAATTATTCTTGGAATTGTATTTCTGTTACTTTATATACCATTATGTCAGTTCTGTTCACTTCACTTTCCATTATTTCTGCAAGTTTTCCATATTTTTTTCAAAAATTAAGCTCAGCATTTCTTACAGTGCAGAAGTATTCTATCACAACCACATACGATAGCTCGTTTAACCATTCCTCAACTAGTGGCTATCCTCTCAAATTCCATTTCTTTGCCACCTAGAAAACAGCTATAAATATTTTAAAACTTAAAGGTTCTTGGGGGCGGAGCCAAGATGGCAGTGTAGCAGCGGCAACATATTGCAGCTCTCACATAGCCACCCCAAAATACCCATAAAATAGGACTCTAAACCAATCCTAGAACTCCAAAACGCACACAAAGATACTTCCCACTAAAGTCAGCTCTGCTACGAGGAACCATATCAGC
>JAQQSU010008770.1:0-12861 GCA_028627135.1 Pseudochirops cupreus
TTAATTGGAGATTTTTATTTTGTTCTTTTTCTAGTTTTTTAAATTGCATACCCAATATGCTCTTTCTCTATTTTAGCGATGTGAGCATTTAGATATATAAATTTTTTTCTAATCACTGCTTTTGCTGTATCAAATAGGTTTTGATATGTTGCGTTATTGTCATTCTCTTTAATGAATTTATTGATTACTTCTATTATTTGTTCTTTAACCCACTCATTCTTTAAGATTAGGTTCTTTAATCTCCAATTAGTTTTTAATCTATCTTTCCATAGTCCCTTATTTAATATAAGCTTCATTGCATTGTGATCTGAAAAGGATACTTTTAATATTTCTGCTTTTAACTACGAAAATTTTATATCCTAATGTATAGTTCAATCTTTGTAAAAGTACCATGAATCATTGAGGAAAAGGTGTATTCCTTTCCATTCTCATTTAGTTTTCTCCAGATGTCTATCATATCTAGCTTATCAAAAATTCTATTCACTTCCTTGACTTCTTTCTTATTTATTTTTTGGTTAGATTTATCTAGTACTGATAGAGGAAGATTAAAATATCCCACCATTATAGTACTATTATCTACCCATTTTAGTATTTAATACTAGTCAGTCAGTCAGCAAGTATTTATTAAGCACCTAGCACATTCTAGGCACTATGTAAGGTATTAGGAATGCGAAAAGAGGCAAAAGACAGTTCTTGCCCTATATCGTATGTGTAAAAATGTACTATATAGAGGATACGCGGGAATTAAAAGAGAAAATGAACTAGAATTGAGAAGGGTTGGGAAAGACATCCTGTAAAACATGAGATTTTTGGTGGTATGCAAGGGAACCTAGGGAGGCCAGTAGACAGAGATGAAAAAGGAGACCGTTCCAGGCATGGGAGACAAGCCAGAGAAAATGTCCTAAGTCAAGAAATGAAATGACTTGTTTATCAAATAGCAGAGTCCAATATCACTGGATTGAAGAATATGTGTCAGGGAGTAAGGTGTAATAAGACTTAAAATGTAGGAGGGAGCCAGGTTATAAAGGGTTTCAAATGTCAGTCAGAGCATTTTTTTTTATTTGATCCTGGAGGCAATAGGGAACTGCTAGAGTCTAATGAGTACAAGGGTGATATAATCAAACCCATGCTTCAGGAAAATCACTTTGGTGGCTGAATGTAGAATGAATTGGAGTAGGGAGAGACTTGAGACAGGCAGACCCACCAACAGGCTATTGCAATAGTCCAGGTGATATGAGGTGATGAGACCCTACTTCAGAGAGGTAGCAGTTTCAGAGAAGAGAAAGGAGACTATCTGACAGATGTTGCTAAAGTAAAATCAACAAGCCTTGGCAACAGATTGAATATGTGGGTGGAAGTGAGAGATAATAAGGAGTCAAGGATGACTACTAGTTGTGAGACAAGAGTGTGCCCTCTACGGTAAATAAGGAAGGTAGGAAGGCGGGAAGATTCAAATGGAAAGATAATGAGTTCAGTTTTGGACATGTGTTTAAGATGTCTACTAGACATTTAGTTCAAGACATCTGAAAGACAGTTGGTGATGGGAGATGGTGAGTCAGCAGAGAGGGTAGGTTTGCAAGGTAGATTTGAGAATAATCAGCATAGAGATGGTCATTAAATCCATAGGAGTTGATATCAGGAAGTGAAGTAGTATAGAGGGAGAAGAGAAAGCCACCTAGGACAGAACCCTTTGGAGGTTCTGTTGTTACAAGGATTGATCTGAAGGAGGAACCAGCAAGAAGACTGAGGAGCTGCATTTTGAAACCAGTAAAGCATGGTTATCAAGTTAGCTTTTACAACAGTTATAATTCATAGCACAGTTTAGCTCTGCTGTGAATAATAATTTCCCAAATATAATATAAATTCAAATTCTAAATTTTTCAATTTTAAGGTTTGCTTCATGATTCCAGATAGTTTTTTATATGCACAAAAATACTCAAATCTCTGAAACCGTGTTAGGAAACCATAATCAAATCTCAAAACTAATGCCAACTTCTGGAAGAAGAAATAATAATTCTTCCAAATACAGGTATCACAGCTTTAGAGGCATAAGAATCTTCCTTTTATTCTCTTACGTCAATGCAAGTCCTAAAACTTCCTAAAACTCTTTTTAGTACTTTCCTAAATCCTGGGCTTTTCTTTTTATGCATGCTTAGAGAGTCTGATAGCTGCCAAAGATGAGGACCTTGTATTCATTCTCCCTGTTTTGGTGAAGAATCACTAATGTTATTTTCCTGTTATGGTGAATCAAAATTGAGTTACATGTTAAAATGTTTCTACTTTTAAGATCATCTTTATATGTGTCTCATTCCCTTTTGAGTTTCCAGTCTACATTGTGTCACTGCAAATCATCTTTTATTGCTCTCTCTCTCTCTCTCTCTCTCTCTCTCTCTCTCTCTCTCTCTCTCCCTCTCTCTCTCTTTCTCTCTCTGTCTTCATTCTGTTTGAAACTGTTCATTTTTTAACCTCATACTTCTCTGTTTCCAAAATATGTTTCAAATACTTTTTAGAACTAGTTATCTTTTACTCCATTCAACCTCTCTTTCACAAATTAGCACAATTTAACAATTTCTATGCATCTCAAATTCAGTACAGAATTCTGTTTCATCCTGATCAGAGTTGAAACTCCAGTTTACAGATGAGCTTCTTCTTTTGCCAATTAAAGGATTTCTGACTTGAGATCATGCTTAAGTAATTGCAAATTCCTGTTCTATTTTAATTCCTTTTAGGTGCCTTAGCTTCTAATTTATCCAAGAAATTAAGTTCTGCTGAATTATTCAGAGAAAACTACAGTATTCAGGTAAACCACCCTTAAAATAAAATTTTCCCAAATTATTTCCTTTTTTTTTTTAAGTAAAAAAGACCTCTTTCTTTCCAACCTAGAGAGAAGAATTGAAAATACAATACCTAAATTAGGCAGCCCATAAGCTTCCAGATTAGCCTTCAAAACTCAAACTGCAAAATGACTTTTTCCTTCTTCAGTCTTTAGTCACTGGAGATAAAACTTTTAAACTGAGTACTGTTCTGTTTAAGGACTGAGCATTTTTTGGTGAATGAAAGCACTCTCTTCCTCTAAGGCTAACACAGTAAAATCTTTCATTCTCCAGGGGAAAAAAAGAGTAACTCACCTTCATTTCACTGTCTCTCTCTGTTTCTGTGTCTCTTCTGTTTATCTTTGTGTCTCTCTCTGTCTTTGCCCCTTTGTGTCTCTATCTTTCTCTGTTTCTATCTCTTTTATCCTCTCTGTCTCTCAGTATCTCTCTGTCTCTTTCTCTCTCTGTCTCTCTTTCTCTCTCTCTCTCTCTCTCTCTCTGTCTCTCTTTGTGTCTCTGACTCTCTGTCTCTCTCCCCACTCCTACTCCCACCCCAAAAATTAGGCCAAATTGCAGAATAAGGAGATGAGACTAGAAGCTTTGTGCTGAAGGGTTCTCCCTCTCTTCACCCATTTTCCTTTACACACACACACACACCCGCACACGCACACGCACACGCAAACACACACACACACTACCTGGATTTACCAGGATACAGAATACAAACAAACAATACTGACATCATGTACTCTAGAATCAGACTGGATAAGATAAAATCAAACATACACAAAACGCTGCTCACTTTCTCCTTAAAGACTCAAAACAGAAAATCTTTTACTCTGATTCTAATCCTCCTTTCAGGTAGCACTACTCAATTGGTTGCATCCTTTTGGATCTCTTTGAATGTCTCCATCATGCCCCTAGGTACCTTCTCTGAAGTGTACAACATGGGCCCCAAGTGGTTGGGAGTGCTTTGCAGTTATTTTTTCATATCTTTTGACCATTTATCTCTTAAAGGATAGTTATCTGATATAGATAATTATATTCACAGATAATGTATAAATAAAAATAATACATGTATGTATATACATGCAAAGATTTTTTTCCCATTTGACCATTTTCCTTTCTGTTTGGGGCGTTTGAGAAGAAAATAATTTCTTCAGTTCTGGTTTTCTTTCTAAAAATGTTTCACATTCCTCTTTATTATTGAACATCCATCTTTTACCCTGTATGATTAAATTCAGATTTGCAGGATGGGTCACCCTGGGCTGCATCCTGCATGTTATTGCTCTTCAGAACACATAATTCCATTCCCTCCTCCTTTTTCTAATGAGTGCATTACTTGAATGTCCGTTCTTTTGTAATTGAAGATCTTTATCCTGAAGGCTTGCAGGCCTTGTAGTTTCTGAATTAAATTATTAGATTTAAGCACTATGTGTCTCTGAATCTGCAGTCTTAGGTTTATTTGTTTGATTGTTTTTATGGAGGTGTGCTGTAAATTCTTTCAACTGGAATTTCATTTTCTTTATTTAGAATTTCTATGCAGTTCTATTATTTCCTTCATTGTGGTATTAAAGCTTTTTGCCCTGTTGTGTTCTTCTGGGAGATTTATGATCCTTACATTGTCTCTGTGCATCTTGTCTCTAAGTTCAATATGTTTTGCTTATATAGCAAACATATTTTCTTTTAATGTTGCTGGGTGGTAGGTTTGTTTGTTGGTTGGTTGGTTGGTTTTGTTTTTTTTTTTTTTTGCTTCTCTTCTTCTAGGTTGTACTTCACTTCTAGGTATTTGCATTCCCAATATTCCGTTTCTTTGACGAGATTTACTATTGCAAATTAAATGTTTTTCTCTTCTGTTCATTATTTGTGCTGGGCAGGATATAAGTTCATTTCTCATAATTCTCATTTCAGTTTTAAACCATTCAGAAATGGTGTATTGTGATTCTATGTTCTCCAAATCCACAGGGTCTTCAATCTCATCAAGTGCTTGATCATTTTCCTTTATTTTACATTATCTATTAACAGGGACTTGAATTTCTTCCATAGATCTGGAGGCCTTATTTCCTTCTGTTGCTACCTACTGTTTTTCCTGTCAATTAAACTTTTTATGTTCAAAGTCTTTGAGTTTTCTTCTTTCTGAACTCTTTGGCTATTTATTTTCAGTCATGTTCAAATCTTTGTGATCCCATTTGGGGTTTTCTTGGCAAAGATACTGGAGTGGTTTGCCATTTCCTTCTCCAGTTCATTTTACAGATGATGAAACTGAAGCAAACAGGGTTGAGTGACTTGCCAGAGTCACACAACTTAGTAAGTGTGTGAGGTCATATTTGAACTCAGAAAGATCAGTGATTCCAGGTCCAGCACTTTTATCAATTGTGCCACCAAGATTCCCTTTAAATTTTGTGTAATTTCAGTTTTTTTCTTCACTTGCTTTCCTTTTTCCTCACTTCCTGACTTCTTCCCCTCTGTGGTTTATTTGAGGTCAGGATCTCCAAACACTTCGGCCTCCTTCCATACTTGGCAGTTTAGGTTTCACCAGCCTACATTTCCACCTTCTGTTGATTTGGGGGGAGGAGGGTCAGAACTGGCCCCAGCTAGATGCTGTTCTGTGCTATCCCTTCGGCTTAGTGAAGGGCTTCAAAATCTTTCACTTTGTCCAGGTGACGTGTCCCACTCCATTCCCCAGTTCTCTGGCCTGGCCCAGTCAGTTCAGAGCTTTGTAGTACTGGTGCTTCTGGGCCACCCACTCCACTTCCCACCCCAGCCTCTCCCAGACTTTTGCTCCTGAAGGACTGTGGTCAAGCCAAGGGGAAAGACTCAGGTAAAATTCTGCATCTAGGAATCAGGTTCTGCATAGTCCTGGAAAGAGAGAAGAGATGAGGGTACAGGGGTGGGTTTTGATGTAAGTCTATGTTTTATCCTTGGATCTGCCAAGGAGGCCTCACTTCCAATAGCACAAGAGGTCAGGGAGGGGTGCTGAATGCACTAAGGGTCTGTATCAGTCCTGGGTTTGGATCTTTGTTTGTTTTTTAGCTCTTTTAGGAGTGTGAAAAATTATTTTAAATCTTAGTAATCAGTGTCTTGGAGACTCAGTTTCCCCCCAGTCCCTCCTTTTTACAACCCCCTCAGCCTCTCCTTTAGACAAACATTAACTGATGATGAGGTTGCATTGAATCTTCTTATCCTGGTCAAACTCCAACCCAGGCCTGAATTGATTTAATCAGCTCAGGTTTAGATGGAAATAGATTCTTCTGCCTAGATAGCCCAACACTAGGGGTGGTCTGATAGAATAAGTATTCTCACTAAAGATAGAATGATGGGGCGGTGATATCAGCCCCTGTTGAAAAGGTATTAAGGGACCCAAGACATGTACTCAAGACTTCATTTTAATATAGCCCACCTCCTAGCATGTTGACCAATCAGAGTTGATTGGAATTCTTTGGGACCATCTACTCTTTGAAGGGCATATGATCCTGCACCCCCAAATCCCAAATCAAGCCAATTCTGAACTGGACCCCTTAGGGGGCCCCAGTTTCGGACTGAACTCCCACACAATGCATGTCAAGTCAGCTTGAGAAACCCTACCTAATTGTCTATTTCTTAGAACAAACTCTGGTTTGAGGGTTCACATTTAAAATTGGAGTTCAATGGAAGACTGGATGTTTTAGACCATGGGGATAACTGAAGTAGTTTTATCTTTGGTACATAATTTCTGTTTTGAAGAGGTTCAGGAGGTCACGAGACATCAGAGGAAATATTTTGTCCACTCTCTTGTTGCTCATCAAATTAATAAATTTTTAATCTGAATCAAACTACCTCAAGACATTGTACTAGTAGGAAAATGTGAATATAAGCTTTGTTGTCCATTCAGTAATATTAAAAGTGTGAGAAATATACTTAGTCTAGGAATAAATAATATTAGTTGGAAAGCCAGGAAGATTTTCATTACATTTATTTTACATTTATTCTTTCTGACTAAATAGGTAGCCCCCTTAATGGACTACACCAGCTTGAGCAAATGTGAACACTTTTATACTGCTTCCATTAGAATTTCCCGCCTTGTTCTCCATTGCCTAGGTGCAACCTCCTAAACTGCCCATGTCATGCTCCCCTCAGATAGCTCAGGAAGCATGTGTAAAAGCCTATAACTCCCTACCTGATCAGACGTCAGGCCTTGCTAGATCACAGCTCTGCTTTGAACCAGTCACCTCTGACCCAAATTCTGCTATCCAAGATAGGAGCAGTCTGAATTACGTGGACACAAAATTTCTCCCGTCATTTCCCACACAAACTTATTGTATAAGTCACTGGATTTATGATATTGTATTTGGAATATATGACAATATATCTTAATTTGAAGGGAATTTAAATATTTTTACATTCATAGGTCATAAGATCTTAGAAATCATTTAGTTCAACCTACTCAAAAATGGAGGAAAATGAAATGGAAAAAATTTGCAGAGCTGGGACCCAAAGTTGCCAATTCCACTTATGGGATCTTTATTCCTCCAAGTATTTGGGGGAGTTTGCAATGTAGAAATATTAGTCAACTAAGAGGGAACATAATGACGAAGAAAACTCATTTATGTAAATATACCTTGCAAGATGCATTGGGTTTTGTCCCTGGAAAATTGTCTAGAGTAGGAATCTAAATTCCTGATATATGTAATACTGTGAATCTTGGATGGTGAATGTAGGAGGATTTCAGTCAGCTTAAAAAGAAATTCTCCAGTGGATATTGGATGACTGAAATTGCATCTTAAATTTGTTCACTCTGTTAAAATTCATTAGGAACCATCAAGATCTTTTTCTGATTTTTTTTTTTTTGCTAAATGTCAGGGAAAAAAATTCTTGTTCTCCAATCAAAGGAGACCTTGCCAAATTATTTATCTAGTCAGATGGTTGTACATAAAGAGGATGTTTCAATGACATCTACTCTTACATTAAAGCAGTCTTCTTCAAAAGAAAAAGATCTTATGAGTACAATATTCACATTCTTGAAAACGAGAAACCTTTTTAAACTATGCTAGTTTGAATTTATTTGAAAAAATTAAAAATGAAACTTTGAAAGAGAATCTGCCCTAAGATTTCTTTGAAAAAAAAAGTGCTATGGAAGTTGATTCAGTGAAGATGTCATCTAGCAATTAAAAACTCATAAATAACTTTAAAAAATGCAAAGTTCTTTGGGTCAGAAGTCAGGAACCTAAGACCTCTTGAAGTCAAATAACTTCCTCATAGTTACAAACCAAGTAAATATTCAAACCAAGAGTTAAACCTGAGTCACTTAACTCTGGGGCTAACATGCTCTCCTCTCCACTGTGGCTGTTCAGTTATTTCAGTCACCTTCAACCCCATTTGGGCTATTTGTGGCAAACATACTGGAGTGGCTTGCTGTTTCCTTCTCCAGCTCATTTTACAGATGAGGAAACTGAGGCAAACAGGGTGAAATGACTTGCTTAAGATCACACAGCTGATAAGTGTCTCAGGCCAGATTTGAACTCAGGAAGATGATTCTTCCAGACTTCAGGCCCTGCACCATACTCAATAAGCCACCTAGCTGCCCTTCCTCAACTCTAGGCTACTTTTTGTTCAAGAATGATCAAAGTCCCTATTTTACTGCCTTTTATTTTAAAAGGAATCTAATAAAATACTCCCTGCCCATGCCCAAGTTGGGATGACACAGAAACTACAATATTAGCAAATGATTTGATAAATATGCAATTAGTCAAATCAACAGGTAATTTAACTTTGCTCCAAATATAACTGCTTCTATGCCAGTTCCTTCTGTTTGTCTTTGCCTTTTCGTCAGCACCACAGAAGAGGCAGTCAGTAGTCTGAAAAGATTTTTCAAAAGAAGAGGAAGAGACTGGACACCAGAACCCATAGCATGGAAAGCAGTCTGCAAGGTAAGGCAGCTGGAATACTAGAAGCAGAGAAGAAAGTAGAGAATCAGAGGAAAGAGGTCACTATGGGAGAGGCAACTACTTTCATCTAGAGTAGCATAATGAAAAGGGTGATATCCCCCACCACCATGAGTTAGCCCCTCATAAGCAGAGTTTATATTAGCTCGATGTGAGAAATAATCATCTTACCAAGAATTCCACTAGGCCATGACTGAATTTAGAAAAATAGATTTCTATTTCACATCATTTCAGATAGGTGGCCTGGCCTGTAACCCCTTTTGGAAAAAGGGTTCTCTCGTAGGCACAGGAACACCTTAAGACAATTACAAAAACATTTTATAACCCAATCTGATTCACATTTTCCCCTTGGGTCCCATTGGTCAGACTTTTCAGGGTTCACAGCCTATCTGAAAACACCAAAACCCCAACCCCACATGGATCTACACCCCTGATTACAACTCTTATTTCCACATTTCAATTCTTCCTTTTCATTCTCATTTTTCTTTACACTTTATTTAATAAATGCTTTTAATCTCCTCCCAGTTTGTGTGCCTGGAGATGTTATGATTTCCATAGCATAAGAAAGGAATTTTCTCAATTGCTAAGAGAATTGAGGAAAGCTGAGTTGAACATTGGGCCCAGGATATCCATGAGAAAGAGTCCCATTATCTAAGACTGCCTCTGGGTTAATGGATCTCATTCTTGGCAAACCACATCTGGTCCTACAGATTTAAATACATAGGAAAAAGTCTTTCTCAAAACAAAAGAAGAAGAGTCTGCTTTTAGATATGCTGATCATCAGGTGCCCAACATCCTCCACGGATTTCTATTACACTTAATTTTATCTCTTACATTAGCCATCAATATGACTTCAAATTATGCTTCATATAATTTCTGTGGAAACAAAATTCAATCATCCCTTATACTCAACACATGAAAACAGATTGAGAGGCAAGACACTGGAGCCCAGAGGTAGCAATAGCAATCTAGCCACCACAAGTCATTGATCTTTACTGTCATCCATCAGGAGCCAAACTGCTTAAAGCAGCATGAGAACCAGGCCTGAAGGTAGTTAGCTTTAAGCTGGAGTAGTTACCTGTTGCCTTAGTAATGGGGCCTGGAATGACATTACTGCTCTAAGGCAGTCCTTATGTTAGTCTACTCTTAAGATTCCATTCTTTTCAATGTATTGATCCTAGACAATTCTGAAGGACTCATGATGAAAAATGCTATCCACTTCCAGAAAAAGAACTGGTGGATCCTGAATGTGGATTAAAGATACTTTATCTTTACTTTCTTAATTTTATGGTGGGGGTTTTTTTGTCTGTGTTTTCTTCACAGAATGACATACATGGAAATGTGTTTTGCATGACTACACATATATAGCCTATGTGAATTTGTTTTCCTTCTCAATAAGGAGTAAAGGGGAGGGGAAAAGGGGAAAAATTTTTGGAATTCAAAATTTGAAAATAAAAGAATGTTAAAATTACTTTTACATGTAATTGGGAAAAAAATTAATACTAAATCATTGTCTCTTCCACTGTGAGTAGTTATAATTTTATTGGATATCCTTTTACATGGTTTTAAGCCCAAGTAGTTTTTCCCATGTAGTCATGTAGGATATAAAGCAATCATCCTAAGAGCAGTGAATGAGTTGAAAAACCGCATTAAAAATTTAATCAAGAACACAGAGATTTCTCAGGATAAAAACAGGACATTTTTATTCTCTTCCACTGGGGGAAGAGTGCAGTCCTCCATGATGGATCAGGGAGGGGAGGCATGCAATATGGGGCGAACAGAGTTTTTAAACCCTAATATAGCAGGGTCATATTTCCCCCATTGTCCCTTACTCCCATTGGTTGTGTGTGAGATGAAAGAGTTCAGAGTCTGAATCTAAGGTCAGAAAAGGTTCTTTATTCTTTCTCATGAGAAAGGACTCTACCCCCTGTCACCCAATATGGCGTCTTCAGGGAGAGAGTGAGAGGTAGAAGGCAGCCCATGGTTATACAATCTTCCAATGCAGAAACCCAATCCCCTCAACTGGCCTTCACTCTTATTGGTAGGGGGGCTGTCCCACAACCTAAGCGTGAATTTCTCTGAGACAAAGGACCCGGAAACATGTGGGTGTCCAATGAAAGCAGTCTTAACTTTATTTGGCATATCTTCTGCTGAGTTGGCTCTGGGGGGAGCGTCTCCATTATTCTAAGCCCCAGATTGCTTGAAGGTCAAGTGACTTCTAAACAGGCCTAGTGAATACTGAAGCCATTCTAGATTTGATTTTTTAGAATAGGGAAACTTCACTATAAATTATTCCTCACAAATCCCCACTTTTTCTTTTTATAACTTTTGCAGTTTCCCCAATTTTTTTATTCTAATTACCCTTGCAGCCCTCTTCACATTGACAATATACAAGGGGGCAGTCCCCTTTATAAGTACAGATACAGAGATTCAAAAGAAAACAATAACAATTGTCTTTTCAAAGTCCAAAAGTCTCTTTTCGCACAGCTGTCCAGATGTGAGGAAGTCTTCTGGTCACGTAGGGTCATCCATCTTCAGCCCTGCATCCCAGCTTCTCTTCCTTCTGTCTTCTTTCATTCATTTACCTACAAAAGGAACCTTGGAACCAATGTAAATGACAACTCCAGAACCCTTATCATTCTTACAAAATTAAAATTGGAGTTTTAGTTAATTTTCATGCTCACACATTAGAACCAGTTTCTTAATATTTTGCATTAATCCATTATCAAGTCCTCCACCAGGAGGATGGGATTTCACTAAGGGATTTACATTAAGCTCACAATTAAAACAATTAAAAATGTTTCCAAGTAATCCAAAAATTATCCTCCTTTTTAACATTGACTAATTATAACAAAGTTGAGACAAATGTGATACTAACTGAATAACGGAATAATATTCCCACAAATCTTGACCTACTTGTCATATTATTACAAAGAACTAAAGGACCCTGACTCATACAGGAATACCTATACTAAACCCTAAGCCTAGCTAGCAGCTTTGTCTTATAATAACTTAAGACGTTCCAGAATCAGGTAGATTTGTTGCTGTTTTATTTAAAAACTTTTGATTATTGAAACTTGCCACCAAGAATAGGGACAAAATTATAATGAGGGAACCATATTTCCCAAACTTCAGAATGCCAATTCCAGGCACAATGGATACCATGCTGCAATCTCCATTGAGCTAAGCTTAAAGTCTGCCAGGTGCTTGTGGGTAGACCCCTGTCAGAAGAATCCTACCTCAGCCCATGCTGAACTTACAGGATCTGGCACCATTGGTTGGTGGCCTGGGTAGCTTGGGCAGCCTCTTTTAACACTCCTATCTGGAGCTGAACTCAAAGAAACAGTCAGTTAACAGTCCCATCAAGTCTTAAATAACAAGCACCAACAATCAGCTTAAGATACGATTATAATCTCATGTTGGTTAAGGAACATCTTTGAAGTGAGCCTATATTTATTCTTGTTCATAAAAAAAATCAAATCTCCCATCGGAATTATAAATTATTGCTCTAATAAATGTGCAATTACTTCATAGAGCATATACTGCATCTACTTCCAAACTTCTCTACCTTCTTATAATTATGCTTAATCTGAGCTTATACTACAATTTCTCTTCTCTCAACTAAAGATGTCTCTGGTTTAATCTCAACAACTAATTATATTAATACCCAACTGTTCTTTCATCACTGAAATGTACTGGGACCCGATTTCACTCATATACACAGATATACCTTCTCTACAGCAACTTTTATAACACTAACCTCAGTCTATGGGATAACAATTCAAAGTTGCACTTGTATTCTTATTTCCTCTCCTTCTCAAATTTGATTGAGCTATTAATTACAAAATCAAGTTACAAATCTTTCTGTCTTCCTAGACACTTTCTCAAACTCTTTCTCAACTTACTTAAACCTTAAAAACTAGTGCCACCATTGTATCAGCAATGCAGTATTCACAATGCCTACAGTAACTATAAATATGCTGATATAGTTATTAATCACAAAATGGAACAGGCTCTCTACATAAGAAATATAGATAGTGCATTCATTTAAATACCAGAAAACTGAGTCCCAAAACCAGAAAGTCAAAGCCAACCCAGTAGTGATGAAGTTAGCACATGTGGTCAAA
>JAQQSU010008771.1:0-12861 GCA_028627135.1 Pseudochirops cupreus
CTCATTGTGGTGAAGCAAGTCTTTTATACTTCCCTAATTGACTCACTATTTCATTCTCCATAGTGGTTTTGCCAAACCCCTTAATAAAGGATCCCTTTACCTTCTCAGTCTTCTTATACCTCACTTTCCTTCCACATACTCTTTGATTCAGTGACACTGTCATCTTTGCTGTTCCTCACACAAGACACTTCACTCCTAGCTGTCTATTTTCAATGGCTGTCTCCAAGCCTGGACTTTTTTCCTTCCTCGTTTCAACCTTCTGCCTTTCCTGTCTCTCTTCAAGTCTCAGTCAAAATCCCACCTTCTACAGGAAACCTTTCCTGATCTCCCCTTAATTTGAATGCCTTTCCTTTGTTGATTACCTCCAGCTTATCCTATATGCATCTTGTCTGTCAATAGTCATGACATGTTTCCTCCCCCATTACTCTGGGAGTTTCTGGAGAGCAAAGACTGTCTTTTACCTTTCTTTGTCTCCCTGTTACTTAGCACAATACCTGGTACAGAGTTTGTACTCAGTAAATGTTTGTTGACTGACAGAGTAATATATGTAAAAGGGTTTTGCATAACCTAAAGTCTTATATATGTGTGAGTTATGATGATGGTAATGAAAAAATGAAACAAATCAATCTGTTAACAGTCTGAAATGTTCCAAATTCATAAGTAACTCTAGTTCAATCACTTCCAAAGGTGCAGGGAAGAAATTCATTCTTACACATATTATACCACCTCACTGAAACTTGAAGATCTTAAAAATTTAAACATTCATTGAGGACATAGAGCATACTAATAATAATGTACTAATAATAATACTAATAAGTAACTTAATTACTCTGGATTTCATAGAACCTCAGATATAAAGCTGGAAGGAACCTTAGAGGTCCTCCAGTCCAATCTCATTTTACAGATGAGGAAATGTGTCTGAGGCAAGATATGGACCCAGGTGCTGCTGACTTCAAATCCAGTGCTCTAGGACTGACTTAATGAAGCTCTGATTCTAGACATAAGAGGAATTTTAATTTACTTTTATTTCTCCTTTCTGTTTCTCATTTCTTTGGTTTTCATGCAAACAGATTTATTAAAATGAATGTCCCTGTTAGGCAGTTCTGTAACCTGTGTTTCTGTGGGCATTGAAAGGGTGGAATAATTCCAGGAATTGAGCAGTGCAGTGAAATGATTGCTGGCTTGGAAGTCGGAGGACCTCTATTCATAGCCTGGCTTTGCCACTTACTGCTTACTACCTGTGTTAGTAGGTTAGTTACTTAATCTGATTTGGCCTCAGTTTCCTAAACTATTACATGATGAAGTTGGACCAAATGACATTTGAGTTCTCTTTTAGTTCTGAAGCTAGGATCCCATGAACAATTCCAAAGTCATTTTTGTCCAAGCTGAGTTTCTATCCTCAGAGTATCATAGCATTAATGCTAGAAGGCACCTCTGAGATCAACTAGTCCAACACCTTCCTTTTATAGAAGAAACTGAGACCCAAAGAGGTAAGAGACTTGCCCCAAATCCCAGTTGGTAAAAGTCAGAGCTGAGACTGGAAGCCTTCCATATCATGCTACCTCTCTTTATGCAGCAACCAATTAGAAGAGGTAATGCTTCTCAGTCTGTTGTGCCATCTGACTAGACACCTAGACAGACCAATTTGTCTAACAACTAAGATTTAAGTGGTTATCAGAGCTTTTCCGTTACAATGGAGGTGGGAACAAACAGCCTCTGGCTAAAAGGAAGTGCAGTTAGACAGTCAGAAGAAGAAACACTAGGGAATGAGTGTGGTCTGTGCACATTTAGTAGGTCAAATGCAATTTGGCTGTTTCACTATTCTTGAAAAGGATTTGTAAAGTTTACGTCAAATATCTTAAGATTGAGGATGGGGTTCTTTTTGTGTTTCTTTTTGCATCCAAGAGGTAACCTGGCCAATGGCATAGGGTTTTGGACTTGGAATGAGCCAATCCCACCTAGGCTACTTACTAGCTATTTTGCCATTAACTTGGCCTTTCTGAATCTCAGTTTCCCCATCTGTAATATAAGGGATGGGGAGAGTAATAACCCCTGCACAACTTAGAGCCTTAAGTAGGTAGGGAGCCTGGTCCTTTTCCCAGGGCACCAACTTTATGGGATGGCAGAACTTGGTGGGTTTTGCAGAACTTCACCAGCTGCAGAAACAATAATAGTGCTTAGTTGGCCAGAACAATTAGCTTATATAGAAAGCTATCCATACGGACAGGATAAGTGCCATCCAGTAGGAAGAACACTAGCTAATATTTATATGATGTTTTAAGGTTTACAAAGCATTTTAAAAATATCTCGTTTTATCCCACAACCTTTGGAGATAAGTGCTATTATTATCCTCATGTAGATGAGGAAACTGATGCAGTCAAAGGTTAAGTGACTTGTCGATGGCCAGTGAGTGTCTAAGGCAGGATTTTAATTCAGTTCTTCTAGATTCAAAGTCCAACAGTGCCTAACCTCATGGACTTCTGAACTCTACTATTCTCTCCTCATATCTCAGATGGACTTATGCATTGGTCTTATGTCAGTGTCCTAGATTTCTATCTCCCTCTTATAGAGTGGGGCCCTAATCCTTCTCTCCTCAAATGAGGGCTTGTCTCCTAATGCTTCTCTTGGTGTGTTTTGTAGTACTTCCTTTCAATGCAAAAACTATTGGCTTGGAATTTTACCTTATAGGCTTGTCATCAGGCTCAAATTAGATGTTATGTAAAGCACTTGGCAAGCTTTAAAACATCAAACACATATACATAGAGACAGATAATGTGGAACTAGAAGAGACGTCAATCATTTTTGTGCTAATTTGTACTGATTTTAGTTAGCACGCATCCTTGTGTACTACAGGTAAGAATATCCTTCCAAACCAGAACTCCAGAGCTATACCTGGAAGTAGCTAAGAGAACCAGTTTTGAACTCCTAGGGACCCTCCATACTCAGCTTCAACATAGCCTTGAGTCCTCGTACCTCTATTTTTTCTCTCTTCTGACCAATTTTCATCTCTTGCTCTAAAAACTGTAATCAAATCAACCCTCCCTTTGCCTCTGGAAAGGGAATTTCAGTTGTTCCCCTCACTATTTCTATAATTTCTCACTCCAAAACACTATTCCCTTTTCATTACAGCCCTAAATGTGTTGTTTCCCCTTAGTAGAATGTGAGCTCCTTGAGGGAAGGGAACATCTGACTTTTGTGTTTGTATCTCCAGTGCTTAGCATAGAGTTTGGCATGTAGTGCTTAATAAGACCTTCCTTCCTCCCTCCCTCTCTTCCTTCTTTCTTTCCTCCCTTTCTTCCTCCTGTCCTTTTTTCCCTTCCTTCTTCCCTCCCCCTCTTCTTCCTTCCTTCCATCCTTCCTTTCTTTCCTCTTTCCTTCTGTCCTTTCCTCCTCTCTTCCTTTCTTGCCTCCTCCCTCCCCCCTCCTTCTATACTTCCTTTTTCCTTCCTTCTCCCTTCCCTCTCTCCTTCCCTCCCTCCCTTGCTCTCTCCCTCCCTCTTTTCCTGCCGTCTTCCTTCCTAACAAGTAGGATCTCATAGGAAGTATTCCTTCCTGAATTTAGCCTTTCAGTATGAATGAACGGCAATAATGGACCATAGAATCATTCACACTGGAAAAAGTAGGATACATCTTAATTTAGCTTCACCTCTATCCTACTAGAAATCCCAAGATACCAAAGGCAGAGGAAATGTCATTATTTATAAAGTATTTACAAAAATAACCACTTGACCTAACCAGAAGGTTTGGACCTTGGCTTTAAGTCTCATCCATAAAACAACCTCTGCCCTCAGCACAGTGGGCATCCCTCAGTATGGGCATATGGGAACAGAGAGCTGCATCTTTCAAGCTGGTGCTAACTCAGCCATAGAGTTTCTCATAGCTTCCCCAGGTTTCTGAAAAGTCTCACAGGGGAGAAATCTAGCAGTGGCCACATTCATCATTTGTACTAATAATTTAGGGCTATTATCTCATATTCAGTCTCATGTTTATTTGCTTCCCGGGGGGACAAATGAGACTTTTGACCTTTCTAGCTATGCCAGGCCTCTTGGTGAAGTTCTCTCAGGTCTTGCTTTTAGTAAAAATCGCCTGTCTTACCCAAGGCTTCAGAGGGCCTGTCTGGCAAATCCAGACTACAAAAATTAGGCCCAGCAAAGCAATCTGTGGAATGGTTTAAAAATATTAAGATAATGCAGCTGATTATCATTCTTTGGAGCAAAATGGTCCTGCGTCTGTGTTCGGTTCCCATGGCAGTAGGAAGGTCACTTGTCAAATAGATAACAAGGGCCTCCCAAACTATTTTTGGTTGTAAAATGCTGCCCAATACATCCTTTCCTAATATGCATCAATTGTACATCCTGTTAGATACTCACCCAGCAGGATGTCCTATGCTAGAGTTATATTTATTACCTTCTAGCTGGAGAAGAGGAGGCCAATGATTGGCAAGGAGTCTCTTTACGGATTCCAAGTGGTATGTCATTTAGTTTTCAAGTTATGTACATTTGATGGCAGGTTCAAGGGCATATTACTGGAAAATTGTTTCTTCGAACCTTTAGTAATCATAGGATTTAAATTTTCATCATGTGAGCCTGGGAGAAGCAAGATGTGGAGATAGAGGCCTAGCCTTGCAGTCTAGAAGAGCTGGGGTCAAGTCCTGCCTTTAAGTCATTGTGTCTGTGTGATTCTGGCCAACTCTTGGTGCTCTAGGCAACTCCTTAAAGTTAAAAATTATATAATAGTTGGCAATCTCCATTGGCAGAAGGAGTTTCTTAAACAAGAATTCTCCAGACCAATACAATCATAGCATCACAGGTTTGATTTAGAAAAAAAAAGTGAGTATCAAAGAAAAACTTACCTCAAGTCCAAAGAGGTCCCTTTGTACTGATTCTATTAAGCTTAAATACTTGAAGACAGCCTCTGAGGGAGGGTTGCAGTTGCCATCCCACCACAACTTCCCCTTCCACCTGCCCCCAGTCTGTCTTCAGAATAACTTGGAATTCCTAGGGAGCAAGAGAAGAACTTCCAAAAAGAACCATTGCTCATGATGCTGTGTTTACAGGTGAAGTGGACAGAGAACCAGGCCTGGAGACAGAAATGAATGCCTGAGTTCAAATCCATTCTCAGATATTTCTTAGCAGTATGACCCTCGGCAAGTCATTTAACCTCCAACTGACTCAGTTTCCTCATCTGTAAAGTGGGGATAATAATATCACCTGCTTTGTAGTGAGGATAAAAGGAGAAGATGGTTGTAAAGTACTTTATAAACCTTCAATTATGATGGTGGTCATGATAAAAGGAGAAGATGGTTGTAAAGTACTTTATAAACCTTCAGTTATGATGGTGGTCATGATGTTTGCACTACTCCCCAAGATCTTCTGGTGATCAACATTAAAACAAATTTGAAATAAAAAACCAAGTCAGAAAAACCACAGAAGCTACCCTAGTAAAATATACATAAACATCTCTTTGTCTTCTTTGAGGCTCTTTTTAAGTAAGAGTGAGGATTTTGGCTACATTTATCAGAATCTGTGCAACATTGTTATGGGAATCTGAAGATCTTCCCTGCCCCTAGGCCCTTTGTTTAAGTGGCTTAAATGGCTCTGAGAACCTTCCCTGATTTGAAAGTATACTCTGCCCCCTAATAGGCTGAATGTGGTCACATGGAGCCTGTGGTGGGAGGCTTGTTTTATGGGAATGCCCGTACCTTATTGCTTTGTGATTGGGCAGTGGGTCAAGAGGGCTGTGACATTCTCTGAGCCAGAAGAAAGCTATATATACACCCTGATGTAAGGTTTCCTCACTTTGAGAAGAGTTGTGGGATTTGGCTAGATGAGATTCTGGGAAGCCGTTGAGCTCCCCCAGCTGTGAAAAACCCAGATGTTGGTGCTTCCCTCTCTGGTACCTGAATAGGTATGGATGTGATGGTCAGACGGATGGATGCCTGTCTGCTGATCTGTTTGTTTGCTTGCAACTTCTGCTTGTTAACTTCTGTATATTTTGTTTGCATTCTCTGAAGTTCAGGGTGCTGACTTTTGCCCCTGAACTAGGTAAATGATGTATGTTTGATTGATTAAAGTAAGATTGTTAACCCATTTTGAGTTGCTTTCCTTTAGAAAAGCAGATCTAAGAACCTGTGCTAACAGCCACCCTGGGTATGCTAGGATGCTTGCTGATACAAACACCTAGTACGCAGAGACCTGAATGGCAAGACAGGGGTGGGGGGCATCAAGAGAAACTATTAACATCTGCCCCAGCTTGGAGGTGGCTTATCCTGGCTTTCTTATGATGCTGGCAGACAGTCTGTAGTCTTTCAGGTTTTTATTGATACAAGTCACCTTGCTTGCTGGTGACTTGCTCAGCACTGAAACTCATACAGTAGGAGCCTACTATGCTGATAGCCAAGTATCTAATGAGGATGATGAGGATGATGAGGATGATGATAACCATAATAGCTAACATTTATATAGCACCTACAATGTTCTGGGTATTGTGCTAAGTGCTTTACAGATATCTCATTTGACCCTTACCCACTACATCTAGGGCCATCACCAGTCATCTTGAGTTTTGTCTCGCCCCTGGCCTCTGATGACTCTGGAGGAGAGAGTGAGGCTAACAGCTTTTCACATCTCTGCCTCACTTAAATCCAATTCACTAGAGCATCAAGAAAACACCCTCGTGATGTCATTGGTTCTCTTTGAGAATGAAGACCATCATCATCAACAATAACAACAATGATTTGGTCCTCACGACAACCCTGGGAAATAGATGCTATGACTGTGCCCATTTTAAGGTAGGGGCTTATGTCTTTAGATTGGCTCTAGTCATGCTTCATTCTGCTCCCCAGTTGCCTTCTTGCCATGTTAATGCCGTGCTTTGACCCTCTGTCCCTATTTCCCATTCCTGTTCTAAAACCACAATGAAATCAATATTGATTTTAGATCTCTCTCCAGAGATCTTAAAATCTCTGGAGAAGAGTGTGTCCATCTACTTTTTTCTCTGTGACTTCACTGTAATTTTCCAAATATCTCCTTCAGTAACCACTACTTAATGAATACCCTTTCTTTTTTTGAGACCTTTGCTTAGGTAACAAGGTAGCTCCTTTGTGCCCCTGTGGATTGGCAGCAGTGAGGTTCAATGACTTTGTTTGCAAATAGCAGAAAGAAAAACTGTGTAACGCAGCCTCAGGAGGCCCAGACAGATATAGAGACAAGAAACGCTCCTCCTAGGCTTCTTCTGACCTGTCCTAAGTCTGGAAGCCATGTGACCTATACAGAAGTCCACCTCAGAAAACAGGCAATGGGCACAATCAGGCTTGTCTCCATACTGGCTTTATGCTGTTTGCAGATCTTACCAAGATCTATGTAAAAGCCTGAGGGAGCCAAGAGGCTTAGCAAGACTCAGAGCCCACTCACAAGATGGAGAGCTCTGGCTCATCATCAGTCCTGGTTCTGAGTACAGAAGGCAGGGCATAAGCTAGTTTCCTCAGACTGAAAGAAGCAAAGAATTGATCTTAAAATTTCTGGAGAAGAGAAAGCCATTTTTAAAAAAGGGTCTAATTTACCTGATTTATGTAGCTCATTAACAACCTACCAACATGTTCTGATTCAGTTGACACTATAAATTTTGTATAACAAAGATGACAGTGGGGGGGGAGGGGAAGTATAAAAATACAAGAAAATACATTTTGTTTTCTTCCCTCTTTTCCCAGATGACATCTTTCTCCCTCACCTTTTGTTCCAAAACCAGTTCTTCACTTTCTGTAGTAAATGTACCTGAGATTATTTTTTTTTTCCTTTTGAAATTGAGTCATCATGCCTTGCACTGTCTTTGTTTGGATTAAGTGAATGTGATTTAAGCCTTATCAGCAATCTGGGCAGTTTATGCTTTAAATTCTCTTCCTGAGAGACCAAATATTCTTTATTCTTTATCTCTGTTCTTACAATGTGGCCAGACCTTTGGAGGTGAGATTAGTTAGATGAAAGCTCTGATTTCAGGGGCAGGCAACTTTCTGGTTTCCTCTCTGGAACACTGATTTAAAATGAAAGAAATCCTTTGAGACCACACAACATGAAAGAAGTTTTGCATTTTCTTGGTGTATGTTGTTAAAAATAATATTTGTACATGTGGGATACAATCTCCTTTAGGGGTTTGGGGACAGGCCATAAATATATCTATACATGTATACACATATATACATATATGCTTATGGTGCAAATTATTTCTTATTGTTAAACTATGCATTTGCATATGGGTGAGTAGCATGTGTGTATACACACATACACATACACACAGAGAAAACCCTCAGAGATTCTCCATTGAGATGTTCTTCTGATGACCCATTGTTATATAGAGATGACCTTGGCTTCTTGAAGGTTATGCTGGTGAGCATAAATCTTTTTTTTAAAAAAAGTATTGTTGTTTATTTTGGGGGTATGTTTTTGGAGGGGGTAAGGCAGGGCAATTGGGGTTAAGTGACTTGCCCAGGATCACACAGCTAGTAAGTATTAAGTGTCCAAGGCCATATTTGAACTCAGGTGCTCCTGACTCCAGGGTCAGTACTCTATTCACTGTGCCACCTAACTGCCCCTGATGAGCACAAATTCTGAGAGATACTCCTGAACGGAAGAACTTCCAGGCAGATGGATTGTAGGGATGCTGTTCAGTATAACTAAGGTTATGGGTCTCACAAATATTGCATATATATACATATATATATATATATATATATATATATATATATATATATACATACACACATATGTATATTATATATACATAAAACATACATGCATTATTTTGTATGCACAGACCTATACATGTATGCACACATATATGGGTACTTGCATATATGTATATACACACAAATATATATATGTATACTATGTGTTTACTTTTCTTTTTTTTTTTTGACCTTTGCTCAGATGACATGGCACCCTGTGTGTATTTGTGTGCACATGAGAAGTAGTGTGGCTTAATGAAGACAGCTAGACTAAGAGCCAGGAAGACACAGTTTCAAGTCTCATCTAAGTCATATTTGTTATAAGACTACTTAACCTTCCTTGCAGTGCTTAGAGAGCTCTCTAAAAATATAAGTTAAGGAGACTTGCTGACCTGCATTTGTTCAGGAAGTTTTCTCACCTGAAAGTTTCCAACATCAGTGAATGCATAAGTCTAACATCTATTCATCTAGCTATCCAACAACCACACACATACATGTAAATAATATACATGTTTATATGTATACATATATATCTGACCAATGTGTACATACATATTTAAATATAGACATGTCCAATGTATAAATATGCCCGTATATAGCAGATGTTTGCAGGTTTTTCTCTGAGTCCCTGCTGCTCCACTGAAGACATTTCCTTGCTGGTACTAATATAGCTCCATACATAAGGCATACCAATTCTCATGGCACTTCTCTCCCTCCCTCTCTCATCCAGCTGCATATGGCTCCCTAAAGCACCTGGTTCCGTTTAGCAACCACTAGGCATCAAAGGCTAGGCTCTGATCAGAGGCTCATGACTCTAGATCTGAAAGGGAATTTAGAGGCCATCTAGTCCAACTCCCTCACTTTACAGATAAAGACATTGAGACCCAGATAAGAGAAGTAACTTGCTCAAAGTCTCATGGGTAGTAAGTGGCAGAAATGGGATTCAAACTCAGGTCCTGTGACCTTTAACTTCAATATACTTCCTATTGTATCATGTGGCCTCCTTGTAAGTAACCAAGTCCTTCCATGTGTCCAACCTGCTTTTCTCTGCCAGACTCTCTCCTTCCCCTCAATCCCTACAAAATCTTGTTCACTCTCTAAAGACCAAAATCAAGGGTTTAATGTGTATGGATTGGCCATGACTCACTCAACACTGATATGCTCTCAATGGGGCAACAAATGTCCAGGACAAGTTTAGTGACTAATTCCTTGTGACAGAATCAACCTTGTCAGGAGAATTTCACGCTTTATTAAAGACCTATTAACAATGCCAAAAGAATCAGCTGTGGGATAGCAGATGGAGAGTAAGCTGCAGATTAAGAAAGATGGAGGTTCAAATCCTATCCCTGACACAAACTGACTGTGTGAACCTCAGCAAGTCGCTTAACCTGTCCAGACCCAGGAAACTCTCAACAAGTATAAGATGTAGACTATGTGCTGATTTTCCTTTATAGAAGAATCTTTCATGTTGTTTTAGGGAGTTCCCATACCAATGAAATCAGAGGTCCAGTTCAAAAACCAAAACCAAAACCGTAACAAATAAGTCAACAACAAGGGACCCGAGGTAATTGCTGGGCACACCCATGACTCATGCATATGAACACTATACAGTTTGAATGACCTATCAACAAAATTATAATTGGACCAATCTCTTAACCCTATCCTGTCCCATATCATTGTCAGAGACTTTAATGAAGAAAGAAACAACATGCATTGTAGGACAGTCCTTATTCCTTTTGGTATCATGATTTAGGTTTGGTAATGGGATGAAAGGAGACACTTGTAGACCATCTAACATTTAATGTAAATAAGTTTGCTTAACAGTAGCATGGAAAATATACTCAGCAAGTACACAGCACTGATCTAGTTGGATGCAGTTTTCCTACTTTCCTGTTTGTCATGCCCACTGGTAAGAAGTGCTGTGTCAATTCCTAGAAAAAACACGTGTCCTGGCTTTTATACTTAAAACAAGAAGAAACTGTATCAATGGCTCAAGCTATAATCCCTCAGATAGATTAAGTTTGAAGGATGGTTTTATTTTATGTTAAGGAAAACTAGACTAGCCTTTATAGGGTAGATGTTACTTCTACCACATTGTGACCCTTAATGGAAAGTTCCTAAAAATTTTCTAGAGGACCTTCCATTGCTTAAATGACCTTATAGTCAATAGTGTACAAATCTGACCTCAAGGATACAAGAGGGCCAGAGGCAAAAAGAGAAAGCAGAAAAGACAACAGGTAATAAAACAACTCCAGGAAGGAATGATAGAATGGAGTATGAAGATCAAAAAGCCCAGGTCTCTCTCCTCCCCTCAAAAAGGATTAAGTTCCAGATATTAACGATCTCTTCCAATTGGTGGGTGATACTAAAACTTTGGCCACAATGCAAAAGATAATACTTTGTGTCTATGATGGCAATTACAATCATCATCAAGGGTCAGGGTCATCCCTGGTAAGGTAGCAAAGAAACTATTATCTTACATATAGCCTATCCCAGTGCCAGACTAAATACTAAAATTCACTCTGTACTTTTCCCTGGTCACCAGCTTCAGAGCCCTATCAATGGTGTGAACACCAATTCTCTGCCCCTCTAGAGGTCTCTGCTGAAGGATCCTCTCCTTTTCCCACTGGTCTGGAAGCACAGTTTTGTTTCTCTGCCCTCACCATCATTAAAAACAAGGAACATCCCCCAGATTCCACTCTTTAGAAACCTCAAACCCTCACTGGGAAGGAGTTTTCTGCTGATGGGGTACTATACTGGCAGCAATGAGGAGGGACCTTATCAATTCCATATTACGGTAAACAAAGTGTTTTGATGGGTCTGCTTGTTGGGACTTGGGCCATTGCCCATTCTAGTGCTACTGGGAACAAGGTCATGGCACTTAGGTCTGAGCCATAACCCACTCCACTGCCACTGAGGGTGATGAAGTAGGAGTAACATCTATCCCAGCCTACTTATGTCATCTGTGAACGATATGAAATTCAGAGGGAAAATTCATGCCAGAATCAGAGTCCAAAAAGGTGTTTGCTTTTGAAGAAGTATGGAATTGTAACCTGACTCCAAATAAAGCCAGGTAGAGGACAGGCAACCCTGTATTACACACTTCCTGCAAATGTGATTCTGAATTTGTAAAAAGAATGCTCATACAACCCTGTGTAACTGAAAGAAAGAAGAGTTGTAATGAGAGCTTTGGAGAGGAGAGATTCTTTCTTACTTTTTTGAGAGGGGCCATCTAAAGTTCTAGACTCTCTTTGGGACTGATGTCAGGGAAGAGAGGGGAAAAAAGGTGTTGGAAGTGGCAAACATATGGGAAAAACAGGTTCTTCAACATGTCACTGATTTCTAACTTGCCTCTTCTAGAAACTCTGGGAAGTTTACCTTGGTGGGTTCAGAATGTCTCTTTTATTTGTGCTGAGATATCTCACTCCCACTGGGAGACCTCATTAGTAATGTATTTTCTAGTATGTTTCAGTTGGTGTAACTCTTCTTGTTTATGTTTGCTTGGGTAAATGGATTTGTTTACTATTCACTAATTTTGATGGTCTTTTGTGTAATTAGTATTTGGTGGGAAGGAGTCAATCCTAAAGATATAAACTTGGGATACTCTCCCTATTTGACATAGTAACTACAGAAGCTAATAGATTTTTTTGTTTTTGAATCTAAAACATAGTGCCCCTAGACCAATAATATTTAAAAGGACAGATAGATACAATTATAGTCCAGTATCCCATCTCTTAGAAGATGTTCTCTCAAGGCAGGAATAAAAGTCTTCCATGGAGAGGAGTAGGTAGGATTCCAAAGAAATCTATCTATACCTCCCATCAATCTACATTCAGCTAATGTATGTGGATATACATAATCTACATGAATAGTACACACCCTTGTGGAGAACAGAATTCTAGGGCTATAAGGGACCTTAGAGATAATTAAGTTTAGCCCTTCAACTAGAGGGATGCTCTAGAATATAACCATCCAAAATTTGCTTAAATACCTCCAGTCAATGGGAAACAGATTGCCTTGCTACCTTTTCCACTGTCAGATAGTTCTAAATGCCATGAAATCACTGCTTATTTTGAGCCCAGCTCCACATCTGACTCCTTGCAACTTCTACATCACATCCACAGAATACCTTTAATGTCTCTTCC
>JAQQSU010008772.1:0-12861 GCA_028627135.1 Pseudochirops cupreus
GAAGTTTCAGGGACTCATGTTCATGTTTCATTCAACTATAGGAAGCCTTGGGGGTATAGAAAGGAGAGAGAGAGAGAGAGAGAGAGAGAGAGAGAGAGAGAGAGGAGATATAAAAACCAGACTCAAAAGGAGAACTTCAGAGTTGGGAGATTTTTCCTCTTTTGTCCATGGCCAGTGCCTGTGATTCCTGCCTTCTTGGCCCAAGGAGAACTGCCTCATTATCTTCTTCCTTCTCAGGTCTGAGCTGAACAGGCAGGTCATGGTCTCCTAGCCCCCATATTCCACTCCTCCCCTGCCCCCCTCCCTTACCTCCATTAATGCCAAAATGAGATCTGGCACAGAAAGAGACACATTTCCCAACTCTTCACCAATCCCCTGCTCTCCTGATGGGAGAAAGCAGACACTGCCACCACCCCCTGCTGCCACTGCCAGAGCCTCTGTCTGGGCTGGGGTAGAAGGGAGGGGGCAGCTGGGGGCTCCTGGGGAGTCTGGCATGAGTGAGATGAACAACTTCTTAACTTTTTTGTGTATTGGCAATCTGGAGAAGTCTATGGACCTCTTCTCAGAATAATGCTTTGAAATAAAATATTTCAGATTACAAAGGAGAACTATTAAACTGAAATACAGTTATCAACATATTAAAAAAGGTAATGGACCTCAGGTGAAGACCACCTTCCTTAAAATAATGTGGTTTTAAAACCTTAGGATGATAGAGCCTCAGGTAAAGACAGACTGCTGGCTGACCCAGGAGATCTGGGGGCAGTTCTCTTATACCAAGGGCCTCCACCTCTGGGCTTCAGTGCTAGGGCAACCTGACCTCTAAAGAGAGAAGTCAGACTCTCTCATTGTTTTTGGTTCTTCATGCCCCTAGCTCAGAGAAAATTACTTAAAGCTTAATTTTGACTCACGTCCCCAAAAGGGCCTCAATATACAATGCAGGTCAGCTCCTTAAGGCAGCCATTTATTTATTCTACACAAAAGCAATGTTCAAAATATAAAAAAATGAATGAGCATGTCCTGCGTTAGATCAGCAAACGGTAACCTGTAATTCAAGCATTCACCGTGAGCTCCCTCTCCTCTTTCCCTCAACACCCATTAATATCATTCCTCACCCCCTTCTCCTTTCAGTCTCTAATAATGAGGTTGTTGTTTAGTTTCAGCTATGTCTGACTCTGCTTGAGCCCATTCGGGGTTTTCTTGACAGAGATACAGGAGTGGCTTGTTATTACCTTCTCCAGCTCATTTTACAGATGAGGAAACTGAGGCAAACAGGGTTAAGGGACTTACCCAGGGTCATACAGCTAGTAAATGTCTAAGATCAGATTTGAACTCAGGAAAACGAGTCCTCCTGATTCTAGGCCTGGCACGCTAACCACCGCATCACCTAGCTACCCCCAGTGATGAAGTAATCAAGACCAACCCTTTCTCTCTTCTCCAGCATTTTCCCCTCTTTTGGTTTCTTCCCTACTGCCTTAGAGCATGCTCAACTCTCCCATCCCTAAAAATTTTTTTTTGACTAAACAACACCTTCATCCTATCTCCTCTTTCTTCAGCCAAAACTCCTAGAAAAAGCTGTCTATACCCACTGACTTCCCCTTCTTACCTCTCACTCCTTAGTCCCTTGTCTTCTAGTTTCAGCACTCAGCTGAAAGTGGCCCCTCCAAAGTCAACCATGCTCTTTTCTTTACTGAATCAGACAACCTTAGGTCTTATCCTCTATTGACCTCTCAGCTATATTTGATACCACTGGCCATCTTTTCCCCCCGGATGTTGTCTCCCATCTGAATTTTATTCTGTTTTTGTTATGTTAACTTCTCATGGTTTACCTCTGTCAACAAATGACCCCCAGCCCCATGGAGGGGCTGAAATGAAATGAAACAGAGTCCTATACACCAATTAAATGTATTTATTGTCTGAGAAAAGGGTTATAGGGGAGAGAAGATCCTACAAGGGAGCACAAGAGGGAAAGAGAGTTCTCTGAGAGAAAAGGGATGAGATAAGATAGTTTCTGGAGGCTTTTAGGGGGGAGAGGAGGTGTTAAAGGAGAGAACATCTGCAGATACGATAAGCCAGGGAGTAAGGTGTTTAGAAAGTCCAGAGTCTGCAGCTGCTTCTCAAGGCCACCCTTGACCCTTCAAGGCTGGTCAGGGCTCTGCAGCCATCTTTAAGTTCATGTGGAGTTTGCCTTGCAAAGGATCACTGGTACATCCAGCAGCTGTTAGCCTCAGAAATCCTTCTCATTGGCTGGTTGTTGTGTAATTCCATTGTCCTGCTCCCCTGTAAAGAAGGGAACACCTAACATATAGTGTAGTCCAGGGGTGGGGAACCTGGGGCCTCAAGGCCACTTGTGGCCCTCTAGGTCCTCAAGTGCAGCCCTTTGACTGAGTCTAAACTTCATAGAACAAATCCCCTTAATAGAGAGATTTGTTCTGTAAAACTTGGACTCAGTCAAAGGGCCACACCTAAGGACCTAGAGGGCCACATATGGCCTTGAGGCTGCAGGCTCCCCACCCCTGGTATGGTCATTACAGAGCTCATGTCTACACCTCCTACCTATGTGACCACTCCTCAGCCTCCTTTGCTTGATCAGCATCCATCTCACATGCCCTTAACAATGGCTCTTGTCCTGGGATCCTTGGCTTGGTGACTTCATTAGCTCCCGTAGCCATCTCTCTGACGATGACTACCAGATCTACTCATTCAGCCCCGTTCTCTCTCCTGAGCTCTAATCCGGCACGACCTATTGGTGGTACCAATTAGAGGCAGCAAGGTGGCATGTTGGATAGCGTTCTGGGACTGAAGTCAGGGAAGACCTGAGTGTGGATCTGATCTTAGATACTTACTATTTGTGTGACCACAGGTAAGTCACTGAACCTCCGTCTGCCTCAGTTTCCTCAGCTGTGAAATGGGGATCATAATAGCACCTATCTCCCAGGGTCATTGTGAAGATCAAGTAAGATAACATTTGTAAAGCACTCAGTAAATTGTAGTGTTTAATAAACACTTGTTCCCCTTTCCCACCGGACATTTCAAACTGGTATCCCTTAAACATCTTAAACCTGACAGGTCTGAAACAGAACTTATTATCTCCCCCACCCTGCTGCCCACCAAACTCTCCCCTCTTCCAAATTTTCCTGTTTTTTTTAGGACACAGTTTTCCAATTACCCTTCACTCTTTTCTCACACTCACTCCATATATCTAATCAGCTGTCAAATCTTGCCAGTTCTACCTTGACGCCATTCTTTGGAGCCAAGCCTTTCTCTGTGCTCACACAGCTACTAACTTTTAATACGTTATTCTTCTCCACGCACTCTCTGGACCAGCCATAATGATGTCCTTGTTATTCCTAACACATGGTTTGATCTCCTCTCAAAAGCACGAAGCAGGACTGTACTCCCTCTCCCCCATGCCCAGAATGCTCTCCCTCCTCACACTGCCACCCCCCCCCCCCATGTCCCTGGGTTTCTTTAAGCCCTAATTTAATGGCTACTTCCTTCAGGAGGTCTTTCCCTAGAAGGCTACCTTCTACTGTAAGGGGACAGCATCGTTCTGCCCTAATTATGACAATTAAAAGGTCCATACTTTCCAAGAGGATATTGAGATACCAAAGAAAGAGGGTTATTAGTAGGTTTTATTAGGGTTAATTAGGTTAATTGGGGGAGTTTGCTCACAAGAGGCCAGTTATCCTGACTGGGTGGCGGGAGAACATAATGGTGGATCCCCACACCAACCCCAGGTCAGGCCAGGTCTTATATATAGAAACAGAACAAAGAAGGCAGAGTGCCAGGGACGGCCTAGGGTCAATGTGCAAACTTTCCCATCGGATAGTTGGAGCTTCTTTTGTTGTTTACATTTACTCAAAGTAGTTTACATTCTCTGTGAATCTTGAGGTCACGTCCTAGACTCTGGCTACCACTGTCCACTTTACCCCTTTTGATCTACTCATGCAATCTTTCTGATAATATCTTCTGCAAAATTTCCTAAGCAGTGCACGAATGGTTTCACTAACATGGAGAAAGCACAGGAACCTACTGATGAGTTACGTCAGTGGCACAATCCGAAAGAGCAGTACAAACACACATAGAGAAATAACACGACCAATAAGAAAATGACTACAATTATTACAATTTTATTCCATACCACCCCTAGGGAGGCAAAGAAGAATAGAAGGCATTTGGTGATTAGAGGGAGAATTGGATGTCTAAACTTAACTTATTACAGGCTAGCTAAATTTCTGAACTAAGTTCAGAGACAAAGAAACATGGCTTGGGCAATTTTACAACATATTGTGGGTGAAAACAGAATGGTTTCAGTTACAAAATGGGATCATAGTTATTTGATTTTCTCAATTTCCCCTTTTTGTCAATGGGAGACTTGTCACAATTTTCCCTGATAAGGTAATGTAAGGATAACAAGATTGACCCAACCGACTACAAGTCATAGTATGAATGTCTAAAGCCATGTACTCATTTTACATGACCATGAGATAACTAAGAGATCTCAGTCTACAGACGTGGTTGAACAAAAAGCCAAAGTAATATAATAATGACCCTCAACATGAACTACTGTCAAGTCTTTTTGCATTTTAGTTACCCACTCCCAATGGTCATTTAATCAACACATTTCATCTTGGATCTCAGATGCCCCATGTAGTTGTCTGGTCTCTGGAAACATCTTTTCTTGGACATTTGGGATAGGTTTCCTCTTTAGGAGATTTGCTTCTCTGGTTCTAAGTTACTTATAGAGAGACCCCTTAGATGTTCCTACTGAAATCTCTTACAAAACAGAACTCAATACAAACTGGTACAGCCTCTCAAATTTTACTTCTCCAATAACTGGTTCATGTGGTGGAAACCAGCTGGAACTTTATGGTTCTCATCTTATCAACAATAGAAACTCTAAGGGGAACATCGAATTAGGAACTCATGGTTCACTTGAAACTTCAGAGAATTTAGCTGTTTATATGCACCATTAGAATCATTTACATTTGACATACAAGAGTGGCTGATCTTGTTTTCTCAAAATTTTTCCATTCCAATTAATTCCAATTACTTTAGCAGGAGAAGATGCTAGTAAGGATCTAATCCTACATATGAAAATATAGGTAACAACCCTTTGCAGGTAGATGCTTTCCACACCTAGGTTCAATTACACAAATGAATTTACTTACAAGGGATTGACTTTACTCCAATTACAACAAAAGATTTGGGATGGGATATGTAGACATACTTATATAACTAATTCCCAATCTTATACAGAGAACAGTGTTTATCAAATGGGTTGCCTGTAGTAAAACATATTCAACTGTTAACTATATTCAAATGGAATAGATATCACACAAACATTGCTCTACTAAGGTGACTGATTGCAATGAAATTCTATTCCTTAAAATAAAACGGAAGAGGTTTCTGACTAACTTCACAAATTAATAGATTCGTAATTTTGTTTCACAAGCTTTTTTACATTTGTCCAATTATCACCATAGCATTCTGAAAGAATGAGCTTTTTCAAGGACTTAATCTTATACATGACTACATAACTATTAGCAGGCAGATGGCAAGCCAAAGTACTAATTCATTTAGTTGTTTGGGATATGGAATGACTACACTTGTATGGCAGGATAAAGCATCCATAGCTCTGACTTTAGGTAAGAGACATAGCTGACCACTGACAATGCAGTAGCCATTCCACCTCACAGTCAGACTCATGAATAGCTAGGTGGGAAACATTCCTGTCCAAAATGAAGTAACACAATGGGGAAACTGAGCCAAAAGGATCCTACCTTTGGTGGTGCTTTTTCCTCTCAGTTTTTTCTCAGATATAGACCTCCACCTATAACAATTCAAGATCACTTTCCTTCTGAGTAACTTGTGGTATATCTCTCAAATGGTGAACTACTGAATTAATGATCCATCAGACAACTATATGTGAATTCAAAACTCTAAAACAAATCAGCCACAGTCCCAAGAGCTTTTACTTCAAATGACAAATTTCACTAATCATAGCTTAGGGTTAGATACAATTATTTTTACTCTCATGGAGTTGCAAGAAGCAATAAAAGTTTACCAGGTCTCACATGCATGTAAGAAATTTCACTTAATATTCTTCGTTAGTTTTTTTTCTTCATCTTCCCGAGTTTAAACTCATCCTGATATAAAGATCTATCATCAGAATTCACTTCTATATTGTAAACAAATTTGTAAATCCTCAGTAACCCAATTGCATTGTCTAGGAATTCCATAACTTGTAACAAGTTCTTTTCCTAGGAGTGATGAGATGTATGACCTTGCCCAAACAGATGGTTCTAGAAATCTGACAAATTTACAAATTAGGGGAGTCTATAAGGTCTTTTCTTGTATCTTTTCCCATAAAACAATAGCCAATTTTCCCCAATTTTCCATAATTTTCCTAGTCCTTACCAAGTCAGTAATGAACCTGACTGGATTTTTCCCAAGCTATTGCAGCTCATCTATCTGGGAGTTTTCAAGAGGGTTTGGGGCTTATCTCTCCTGTTTGCTTAAATAAATTTCTCTTTTTGTAGAGAGGAAGCAAGACAGTTCTTAAAATTAATATTGAACATAATATATTGCAAAAAATGGTTAATTTGGGGGCAATAAATGGGTAAGAAATAATTTACAACCAAAATTTCTAATTTCAAGACACAGAAATTTTAAAAGTTATTTTTAAATTGATCAGTATTTTAGTTTGTAAGACTCACTAAATATGTAATTAGATGTTCCAATCAAACTCAATTATTTTTGATTGTTTCCTGGTTCACAAACCTTTTCTCTTCTCATGAACCAGGAAAGAGTTAATAATAATATAGGCAGGCAGTTTCTAAGTGCCAAGTCTACTTTTTTCCCCTCTGAAACCTCACTGGCACTGCCCTCAAAGCTGTCTCTCTATAATCAGTGAGAAGACATTTGACTCTAAAACAATATATCTGTCATTCTAGGAGTTATTTCGTTGCTTTTAAGGAACAAGGACGAATAACTGTACTATAACATGGTAGGTGCATTAGGGAAGTGTATCATGTCTGAGAACGTCTTTCTTAGTAGGAAGAACCAGGAAAGGCTTCTGTACAGAAAGGAACTGATATTTAAGCTAGATTTTAAAGACTGGGCAGGAATCCAGGGGAAGAGAGGTCTTTCAAAACTTAAGAAATGATATAAGCAAAGACATGGAGGAGGGAAATTAAGGGTCATGTTCAGTCTCACAGAACTGTGACTTCCTTTCACTGTTCACGCTTTCAAAGCCCCAGTCTCTCAGAAGGTCTCAACAGTAGAGAGTAGAGAGAGGAATTCTCCTGTAGATTCCTATGTTTGTATCCATATCGCATCACCTCCTCCATATAACATAAGCTTCTTGAGGGGAGACTGGATTTTTATCTCTGCATCCTTACAACCTAGCAGAGGACCTTGCAATAGTAATCAGCTTAATAAATGTTTATTAGATTGAACTGAGTTGAATCAAATTGAGGTTGAACTGCTTTAAGTATAATGCTTTTGGTTTTTTTTTAACCTCACTATCTTCCTCTGAGTATGAACATAGATCTTCTTTTTCACCAAAGTAACTATCTATTGTCAGGTTCTTTTTCCTTTGCTGACTCATTTTTATTTTTATGTTGTTTTATTTTATTTTTAGTGGCTTATTATTATAAAATTTTAATCCAGAGTTTAGAAGGAAAAACTTTCTGGGCAAGTCTATCTCTCTGTGTCTTGTTCACTAATGTGAATCTAAGTTTTCAGAAAGATTATTTCTCTCTCTTTACATTCCTGAACTGTGGTCAGGTTCTGGAACATAGAAGGATGGATGAGGAGGAAAAAGGAGAAGAAATCTTTTCCTCTCAGACCTAAATTGTGGTTTGAATGTTCTTATAAATTTAAAATAAATGCTAGCAAGTAATTGGATTAATATTCTTTAGAATTTATTTTAAGGGAATTAAGAGCATTTCCCACCTTGCTCTTCATCCCTAGAATGACAGATTTATTGTTTTACAGTAAGAGGTCATCTCACTGATTATAGAGAGACAGCTTTGGGAGCAGTGCCACTGAGGTTTCAGAGGGGAAAAAAATAGACTTGGCACTTAGAAACCGCCTGCCTATATTATTATTATTAACTCTTTCCTGGTTCATGAGAAGAGAAAAAGGCTTGTGAACCAGGAAACAACCAAAATAATTGAATTTAATTGAAACATCTAATTACATATTTAGTGAGTCTTACAAACTAAAGTACTGATCAATTTAAAAATAACTTAAAATTTCTGTGTCTTGAAATCGGAAATTTTGGCTGTAAATTATTTCTTACTCATTATTTCTTACATCATCTTACAAAAATTACCCATTTTTGTAATAGATTACATTCAACATGAATTTTAAGAACTGTCTTGCTTCCTCTCTACAAAAAGAGAGACTTATTTAAGCAAACAAGAGGGACAAGCCCCAAACCCTCTTAAGAACTCTCACATAGATGAGCTATAATAGCTTGGGAAAATTTTTCCTGGTCAGGTTCATTACTGAATGATAAAACTTGGTAAGGACTGGAAAAATTATGGAAAATTGCCAACTACTTTGTAGGAAAAGATATAAAGAAAGACTGTATATACTCCCCTAATTTGTAAACTTGCCAGGTTTCTAAAACCATCTGTTTGGGCAAGGTCATATATCTCATCACCTCTGGAAAAAGAGAGCTGGATCTAGAGTAAGGAAGTTCAAAGTTCAAATTTTTCCTCAAACATTCCCTATTCACGTAACCCTAAACAAATCACTTAATTTCTTTTTGTCTCTATTTCTCTATCTATAAAATGGGAATAATAATAGTGCCTATATTCTGGGGCTACTGGGAGACTAAAATGAGATAATATTTATAATGTGCTTTGCAAAATTTAAGGTATTATATAAATGCTCTCTAGTAGCTATTATTATTATATTGTCTCTACTATGAGCCCCATGCAGATGTGAGTAGAAATCATTTTTCTAAACTTTTTGCTTTGCCAAGCATAGAGGCACTTAATAGATGTTTCTTCATTTGAACTGAATCATTTGAAAAAGGATTCTGTTAATTGAATGTATTCTACAACTTATCTCCTCTGACCTCAGCCCCTACCTCCCTGCTTCAATAATTTATCTAGATGTTTCTTTTTTTTCTTTAAAAATAATTTTGTATTGATGTCTTTTGTTTTTTAATATCATCCTAGTTTCCCCCTCCCAATCAGCCATCCCATATAACAAAAAGTATTTTTTAGAGACCAAAAATAGAAAAAGAGGGGAAAAAAAATCAACATAGCTAATCAACAAGTTGAAAATGTCTGAAAGAATGTGCAGAATGCAATATTTGTGAATCTTTAGTCTCTGCAAAGGAATGGGATCCGACTATCTTCTCATATCTCTTCTTTTGAGTCATGTGTGTTTGTTTTATAATTTTGCAACATTCATTTTTCATTTGGGTGTATAGCTGTTCTTTCCATTTACATTGTTATAGTCATCGTGTAAATTGTTTTCTTGTCTCTGCTCACTCCACTCCACGTCAGTTCATCTAGATCTTTTCGTGCTTCTCAATATTCATCACATCTATAATTTCTTACAGCACAATACTATTCTATTATAGTCATATATCGCAATTTGTTTAGCCATTCCTGAATCGATGGACAGTTGTGAAAGAAGAAATAGACCAAAAGGAAAACATCGCCAAAAAACGAAGTAAGTGAAAATAGTATGCTTTGATATGCATTTAGAGTCCATCAGTTCTTTATCTGAATGTGGATGGCATTTTCCATCATGAGTCCTTTGTAATTGTCTTGGATCATTGTATTGTTGAAAACTAAGTAAGTCATAGTGGTTCATTGCACAATGTTGCTATTACTGTGTACAATGTTCTCCTGGTTCTGCTTGTTTCACTTTGTGTCAGTTCATACAAGCCTTTTCAGGTTTTTCTGAAATCTTCCTGCTCATAATTTCTTATTGCACAATAGTATCCTATTACATTCATATACCACAACTTGTTCAGCCATTCATAAGAAGGTTATCTTTAGTGTGGTGGCATTCAGTCTGGGTGGGGGACACAGTCTCAGAGAAGACAGTCTAGGCAAACTTTCTTCTCCCACACCTCAGATTCCTCAGCTAATGTGAATTCCATGAGGGCAGTAATTACATCTTGTTTAATTTTTTTTGTTTCTCTCAGTACTTAGTACAGTGAGTACATAAAGAAAGTACTTAATGTTTGTTGAATTTGAATCTGTAACATGAAGACATTGGACTAGAAAAATCTCCAGCCTCACACAACAAACTCTGACATCCTAATTCTAATAATCTGTTCTATAGTCTAAGGTCCCTCCCAACTCTGGTATCCTTTGTTCAAAGTTCTAAGTCTTTCTGAATTCTGACATTCTATATTCTATGGTCAAATGTCCATTTCAGCTTTGACTCCTTCTCTTCTATGTTTTAAGGGCTCTTCCAGCTCTGATATTTCTACCTGGCTGCTCTGACATTCTACGTTTCAAGGGCTTTTCTGTTTGTATAGTACATATTCTGGGGTAGCTCTAGGAGCTACATTGCCTGCGTGCGGAGCCTGGAGTCAGAAAGACTTGAGTTCAAATGTGACCTCAAATACTTATTTAGCTGTATGACCCTGGGCAAGTCACTTAACTTCCATTTGCCTCAGTTTCCTCATCTGTAAAATGTAAAATCTGTAAAAACAGCCTTGGGAGGTGGTTGTTATCATTATCCCCATTTACAGATGAAGAAACTGGGGCAAACAGAAGTTAAGTGACTTGCCACACATAGCTAGTAAGTGTCTGAGGTCAAATTTGAATTCAGTTGTTCCTGACTCAAGACCTAGGGCTCTGTCCATTGTGCCACCTGGGGGTGCTTCTGGGAGAATGACAGGAATCTCCAAATCCTTAGGATCCTTAAAAATTCACAAGATCTTTCTCCATTAAAGTGGAGGTGCTAAGGCTGAGATTGAGACTCTTCTTTGCTACCACTTCAGGAGAAGACTTCCATCACTTGGTCTGCTATTTTAGAGATGATCCATAGGACAAGGACCACGTTTCTTCAAAACCGATCTGAACATACTCCCTATGCCACGTCACTCCAATTCATCCAATCACCTTCAAAGACGTCTTAACTGATCAAGCACTTTTTGCCAACCTTCCTTTCAAACCTATGATTGACTGATTCCATAAAGAAGTGTTCTTACTGGGGTAAGGTATCTTGCCAGCTACTTTAAGTGGGATGGAGTGATTGACTCAGCCAATCTCTACCCTTAACAGGGCCTCCTGACGCTGATGTTCTATGTTCAAGGGCCCTCCTGTCTCTGACATTTGGTGTCCTGTGGTTTAAAGTCCCTTTCATTTCTCTGATGCTCTATGCCTTTCCTTTCTCAAATTTTTTTTAGCCCACTTCGTCTGGATCACTCTTTTTATTTTTTTCATATTATACTTACCTACTTCTTCCCAGGGCATGGGGTAGGCCAGGGAACCTGTGGCCTTGAGACCACATGTGGCTCTCTAGATCCTCAGGTGCAACTCTTTGATGGAATCCAAAGTTCCATCAAAGAACTGCACTTGAGGATCTAGAGAATCCTGGGGTAGGCAGTGTCTGTCCTGCCTTTCTAAGCTGGAAGGATGCTTGACTTCTAGATGGAGTGTGTTTGGGGAAAGAGACCCTCTCCTCAGTGAGGACTAGTGTTGCTTGAGCTCCCCGAGTGACAATTTGGAAGGGAGAAAAGAGGGAGGGGATTGTATAGCACACAGAAAGGCATTATATACCAGGGACTGTGCTAAGTACCTTTTATAAATATTATTTCATTTTGAGCCCCACAACAACTCTTGGGAAGTAGGGGTTATTTTTGTCATTATTATTATCCCCCTTTTACAGATGAGAACTGAGGCAAACAAGGGACTTGCCCAAGACCACACAGCTTGGTTTGAACTCAGGTCTTCCTGCCTACAAGCCTAGGGCTTTAAGTCACGGAGCCACCGGTGGCCTCTAGTCTGGAGCTCTGATTCATTTCTTCTTGGCCAGCAGTTCCTGGTCCTGAACTTCACCTTGCAGAAACTGGACTCATTTTAGGCATTTCTCATAGCCTGACTTTGCCACTCTCTTACTCTATTATCTATAACACATTTATTCCCATATCATAATAATCCCCTGTCCACCCCTCCTCCCATTAGATTGTGCACTCCGAGGTCTGTGACAGTTTCTGGCTTTGAACCTCCTGTGCCGCAGAAGGAGCCCTGTAGGTAGGAAATCATCAATCAAGGTTGACCAAGGGGAATGGACTTGCACTTAGTCTAGCCTCAGACCCTGTTTTTTTAAAATATATATATTTTATTTTATTTATTTTAGTTTACATCATTCATTTCCACGAGATTTTGAGTTACAAATTTTCTCCCCATCTTTCCCCCACCCCATCCCCCAATCTAATCCCTCCTATGTCCTCCCCCATTACTCCTCTAACTTTCCGCTAGGGCAGGATGAATCTCCCCTCCACAGTGCCTGTGTATTTTAAGTTCCAGTTGGATGTAGTTAATAATAATAGTAATAATAATTGTATATATATGTATACATATACATATATATTTTTAACATTTGATTATAGAGCTTTAAATTCTAGATCTTTCTCTTCTTCCCTCGTCAGCCACCCCCACAGGAAGAACAAGCCATCAAATACAGGCTGTACATGTGTAATTACACAGAACCTCTCCACAGTGGGCACATTGTGAGAGACTGATTACATGTCCCTCCTTCCTATCTGGGGGGGCCCCCCCTTCCACTCTCTGCCCTGTCCCTGTCCCTGTCCCTCTATCACTTCCATCAACCCTCCCCCCCCACCCTGCCCTCCCCTCCATCATCCTACCT